>JAPSGF010000167.1:200422-302124 GCA_035772895.1 Perdix hodgsoniae
GGGGGGGGGGGGGGGGGGGGGGGGGGGGGGGGGGGGGGGTAAGAAGGAGAGAGGCGCACAGCTCTTCGCTTGTTCGCGTCGTGCGGTTTCTTATCCCGGGAGCCTCACGTAAGTCCTTCTGCCTGACAGCGGAGATGCTCGCCTGCTCTTTTTCCACTCTTGGTGGGAACTTCCCGGACTTGATGAATCAAGGATGGCAGTGAATTATTAATGGAGACGCACCTCGCGTAGGTGATCGCACGTGGCGGTCTCAATGTGAATGGGAAGCACGGGGGGAGGGCTGCCCGGTGCCTCCTTCGCTCGGGGCCCCCATCCCGAGCTGCGCGCGTTCTTGCAGAAAGCGGAGATCTCGGCTCCTCCGAGGGACTGTGCAGCCCCTCTGCGCACACGCACGCTGCACCCCCAGCCCTCGGCAAGGCTTTAGGTATTTTAATCTGAAGATAAAATGGCAAAGAGGAAATCGTCTACTAGTTTAGTATTTACCTGAGAAGAGTCCACTGCAGCTGAACTGCGCAGCGTCCCCTTAAGATTCGTGGCCAGTGTCGCAGGAAGCACAGCTTTCTGCTGTTTTCCCCTCACCGTTTCTCTACAGCCTTAGCTTTGACCTTTATGATGTGCTTTTTTCCCTCGCTAGTTAATCGTAAGCCTTCATTTCCCCTTCTTCTTTTTCCCACCCCCTTACCCAGCTCTCACAATTGCTGCTTGCTGAATGTCTTAAGGATAGCTCTGTGCTGGCTCTCAGCCACCTTTGTGTCCTCCCCTTCCTGGACCATCTCAAGGCTTTCAGTGTAATTTAAATACTCCGAACATCAGAAGTTCAAGTAACTGTCTTGCTGCTTGCACTGTAATTCCTGCGGTGCTGCAGCACCATCTCCACAGCACAGCTGTTATCCCTGACACTGGGTCCGGGCTCCTTAAGGCAGCCTTCAAGCTATTCCCTACAGTCACTGTGTTGACAGAGTCCTTCCTCAGCACAAAATCAAACTTGTAAGGGCTCTGCATGATGACTACAAAAGCCAAAGCTGTGTAAAGAGGTTGGATTCTGCCTTCTGTATTGTTAGGGACTCAACTTAAGCCACTTGGGTAGCCATGCACTTCTCCAGGTGTTTGGTCTTTCCACACAGCTGGTTTATTTCAGCACACAGATCATTCTGACTGCTCTTCTTTGAACTTCCTCTAGTTCCCTCATTATGATTCTTTTTGGCATTGATGGCTCAGGAGCTTGGTGAGCATTTGCAGACTATTCCCAGGAGTCCTTCTGGACACAGTCCTTCTCTCCCTCATGACAGACCACATTTGCAGGCTCCCTTTTTTCCTGCCATATTGCATTGTCAACATTTGATTCACTGTCCACTCTGACTCCGAGGTCTCCTTGGGCATTATTCATTCCTGGGAGTGTCTCATTATAGTTAGCCTTAATAAGGCTGCTTTAGGCTTTTATTTTCTTTTTGTTCTTTCTTTCAGAACAGGGCTATTTATATCCTATTTGGACTTCTGTTTGTTTGTTTGTTTTTTCCAAGAAGGAAAGATTAATACAGGGTCTGTTGTATTCTCCACAGTGTGTGCTGGTTTTGTTGTTGGTGGTGGTGGTGGTGCTTTTTTAAAAATATATCTTCTCATTAATGATATGAATTTCTGGGTGACCGTTTTAAATCCATAGCTGTGTGAAGAAGACTTGTTTCCATTTTTGAGAGACATTGTCAAGGTGATGCCTTCCCTCTTTGACCCCCTTCTGTTGGCAGCTATAATGATATTAGAATTCCCAGACCAGATCAGGCCATTAGCCCATGAAGTGTCCAGTAGCTGACAAGTCAGCTGAGAGCAATGCTCAACTTGGCTTATGAAAATTAATCAAAATCAACAGTGGCTGAAATATACTGTCCTGTCATGAAGTAGAGAATTTAAGAGTACTGAAAGGAGGACTGAATGTTTATTAGTGTAACAGAGAGCAGTTAGAGTTGTTACACTTAATACACATGAATAAAAGTATGGAAACTAGATAAAACCTTTTTTTTTTTTTTTTTTCAGCTCCTGAACCAATCCAATAATTGAAAATCAGAGTACATACTCAATGTAAAACATGCAATCTCAAACCTATCCTATTTATGGCTGTTTGTGAAGCAACTGTTCCTGCCTGTGGATAGACACAACTTAGCCAGAATGAGCCAGAATGAAGATCCAAAGTGGCAACTTCTGCCTCTATAGTCTCTTTGGAATGACCAAACACTAGAGGCTGAGGCCAGAATGTCCATGAATCTCAGCCACCAGCACAAAAAATCAAAATGCAGCATGATCTAGGAGCGTGTGATGTTTTTGTCTAGGGTATTCCACAGAAATCATGTTTCCAAAAAGAGGAAGACTTCTTTGTAGGGTTTAAGGACTAAGAAGAAACTTCCTGAAGCTGATGAAAAGCCACCTACAGTTCATGAGCAACTTCAGTATCTATGAAACAATCTGAATGTCTCACTTTGTCAATTCTCACATGAATCAGACACTTCAGAATTTTCACAGCCCTTTTTATTTTCAAAAAATGTGTAGGGATCATTTTTGCCTTTGCAAAGGAGATACCTTAGTCTAGCAGAACTTCTCACTCTTTTCAGGTGTTTGGTTGTTGGTTCTAGGAGAAAAAAAATGATCTCCTCCAAAGTAGAGGTACAATATCATTTCACTGCAAGAAAAGGGTAGAAAATTGTGTTAACTTGGTAAGCAATCAACTGAAGTTAACAATTTTGAGGTAGAATAAACTAAACTTGGTATGACGTCATTACTGGTCACATACATGGTCACTATGAAAATCTTTAAAAATCTACATTTTAACTTCTGACATTCTGACATCACATTGATGAGTTCCACAGGTGAACCATTTGGTACGTAACTGTGTCCTTCTCTGTTTGTTCATTTTACGTTTACAGCTCTTTTTAATTTCAGAGTCTTATATTAAGGATCAAGAAGATACTGAGCTCCTGTATAGCCTAAACCGTATATTTTTTTCATTTATTCTTAGTACTAGACTTCTTCCCACCCAAGGTTGAATGCTGCATATTCTTTAAGTCACTAAATCCAGTTCTGTATATCCATGTGCAACAATCAAAGATTAGCCAGACAGTTGTAGAAAGCCAAGATAAGATGTTGTCATTTACTATTCCTCAATCTAAACATGGTTCTCACAGCACTGAACCTGACCCTGTCTGTGTTTCCATTCCTAATCCACTGCAAATACAAAGAAAACAGATGAACTTCAGCTTCTTTCTGATCCTTTCCTGTTCATACCTGTGGTCTGCTGGAGCACTGGCAAAGTGATGATGTATCCCAGGATGTATCCCAGTAATGGCTCACAACTTCCTGTTGCGTATTTGCTTTCCTTCTCTGAATAGTTTCATTCTTAGTTGACAACCTTCTTGCAATCAAGCTCATAAAACAGAAGAAAGAGGCTATTCCAGCAACTCTAAATTCTTCATTCTAATTTGAGTTTGTAATATTTTTTACCTCCCTCAAAAACTATTGAAGTAGATGATGACTTGATTTGTGGCTTGTGAGGAAGTAATCGTTCCTATGCCATTGATATTTTATGGTGAAAGGGCTTCAAATTGGAAGGCATAAAAGAACAAAGAAGCCACATTTTCATCAACTCTTGCTGTTTTCATGGAAGTATTATGAAATCTGCCTGCTTCCTCATAATTTGCTGTCTGACCCTCTCAGCTGTTTCCCAAATAATACACTCAAAACTCCAAGTTCTTTTGGTTCCCAAAGTGTCATGGCCTCTCGAGCATCTTTTCTCATTTCAGTAGTGAAAGTCAGGAAATAACAGCAATTAGGAAATTGTAACATTTTTGGTTTCTTCTCTTAATAACCTGGAATTTCTTGTTGAAGTTTTAATTTTAGATGAGAATTTATTTTAAACCATGTTCTGGAAATTCAATTTTCTACCATGCTAGCTATTTCTTTGCTACTCTGTGCACCTCTGAACTGTTCAAACTAACACCTTTTATTCTTGAAGAAATGGCAATTTCTTCCAAACTGAATAATCCTGGCCACCATGGACCTCCCTTAGTGTTTTCTCTAGCATCTAGTCTATTACTTTTTTTTGTCAATGGATGGTAAAAACAAACTATTTCAGTGAAACTCATACTGAAATAGATATTTTCAAAGCTGTCACACACCTCTGAATTTCTTACCTCTCCTAATTCCAGTGGTACTGAAATATCACAAGAACAGGTGTTGTTATGTTTCTTATGGAGTTGGTAATTACAGAATGGTGTTCTGAATAATCTAAAGAATGGAAGATATATTTCATATACATATAATTTAGGTATGTTCAGCTGCACCAGACCTTTGATCTTCAGGTCTCAGCCCTCACTCATTGCAAAAACTACAAGGGGACTCTGCTATTAAGCATGACAGTAAGGAGTTATTCACCTCTGCATTACCAACCTGACTGATTATTCCTGACAGAAACATAGAAATGTGAGCATAGACAAACAAGATGTGTAAATAGCAGCTAATGCCTTGGGAGTTTCATTGCCTCAACAGGTTATAACTTCTGTAATCATCACTCCCACAAGCAGTTAGTATTTCTACTTGCCGTAGAAGATATCTGAAAGGACAGAAACATCTTCTATTCAAAACATGATGGCAATAAACACATCACAACCACTATGGTCATTAAAACCAAAATCTCTCATGATTAGGGTAAGTGAGGAACCCACACACTTGGGCTACTGGTGAATGGAAAATCAAGAGTACATTTCTTCAGCTGCGCAGTTTTTACACAGTGGGATCAGTTCGTGACCAAATTTCACTGTAGGTCATTTGGGCACACTCTGGATGTTGATGTCTTCCCTGTAACTGATGAAAAATGTTATTAGTGGTCCTCTGATATTGCTGCTGTAGGAGGTGTTAATCATAGGCACTAGTCAGATTTGAAGGCAGGGCTGTTTTGCCAGCTCTGTCAAAATTTTGGGTGCTTTGGGAGTATTTTACAAAATGCACACAAGTATTTTTAAAGAAATGCTTCATTTTCTGAAAAAAAAAACAATAACCCCAAAACAACAACAACAACAAAACCCAAACAACTCAACCCTTTCTTTAATCTGTTGTGGAACTCACAGATCTCTTCTGCAGGGCAGCATGTGCTATCAATGCATTCTACTTGGGCTATGAATACTATTATTTGTGCGAAGCTCACATTCTTGGCAGTCCTTTGTCTGTTTATATCCATCAATTCACTCCTCTTGCAGGGGTTAAACCTTCTGTGTAAGTTACCATGATTTAACCAGTTTCTCCTCGCTGCCAGAGCTGCAGTTATGCTGTGTGTACTCTCACATGGCAGAGAACACCAAGTCATGTGATTTTGTCATTACTGTTCACTCTGGACTAAGCTAAAAAGAATTATTTTCCATTTGCTCCTGACTAAGTGTGCCTGTATGAGCAGAGACTATGCTTCAGCTGATGTAGGCTAGTTGCTGTGCAATAATAACTTGCATGTGAGTCTGACACGAACATACGTTATATTTTAATAACCTCTGGAGAATTCACTGTCTTTGCAATCTGTTCTTGCACAGCACCTAGCACAATGGGATAAAAAGTACTAAAAATGTGATGCAAATAATTAATACATCAAAATCTTGGTGCTTTCACTCACAGACTTTCTGTCCCGAAGGATTCGTCACCTAAATAGAGCTGAAAGGCAAATGCTGAAAAGGAAAGTGAAGAGGTGAAGTGAGTTAAGCTTCATGCTGCAGGTCAGTTTAGATCTGGGGATGAAATCCAAATTTCATTCCTGTTTCACTCCAGCTCACACCAGTGTCTTATCCTCTTATTCACAGTGTCCTGCCACATCTGGTTCCAACCTAAGGTTTCAGTGCAGGCACGTCTTTCTCACTTTTCAGATAAATAATGCTGAGAACCACAGGTCACTCCTTCTCCCTAGCACATCAATTCCTCTTTCTCAGGAGTATGACTTATTCCAAATCTTCATCTCTCCTGATAATACTGTTGATATGTGTGTACGAGGTTAATTCATCCACACAAGCAATACCAGATTTGGAGTTTGGAGTAGTTTTCTAAAAAATGGTTCTTTTCATTCCCCCATCTCCTCTATTTTTTGATTCATATAGCCTTGTGTGATTGCAGTGATCTTAGAGGTTACATCAAGGCTGAATTCTACACTACACACCTTAGGCTAAAGTTTTACATCCACACTACTTTTTCTTTCACAAAATAGTTGATGTCATTTTTCTCTCTTTTATCTGGGGTCTAATTACTCCTACCTCTGCCCCAATTCATGTATCTCCAGACTTCTGTCACCAAAACCACCCATGGGATGTACTGTATTATCAGTCACTGAGACTGAAGTCACTGGAAACCTAACTTTGGCTATGGTCATTTTTTATTTAAATCATTTGAGTACTCTGAGTTCCACAGAGTACAGTGGAAAATCTGAGGAAATTATGAACAATTGCATGAATATACCTGCACATATGCATGCTCATCTATACTTATATATATATATGTATATATATATATATATATACATGTGTATGTGTGGGTAAGAAGAGGTTGGGGAACCTCTTAAATGATTATGTCACTGCAAAAAAACGTATAATCAAATAACACATTAAATGATACATTCACTTTTTTTTTTTTTTTTTTGGAAAAATTGTATAGCAGCTTAATAATGAAAATGATGAAAAGACTCCAGGACATTTGTGAAAGATATTTCTCTGGAATAGGTAGCTATATACAGAATTTACAAAATAAGCCAGAATTCTGTAGTAGCATTTACTTGAGCTAATCAGCAGATATGCTGCTCCCCTCCCTACTTGCCATCCCAGAGAAAACAAACACCCTTTACACTGCAGTTTCCCAGGTCTTGTGCATGACACTTTATATAAGTGATGTAATTCAGTGCTCCCAATCTTTGGCTGAAGGCAAAGAGCTAACAGAACTCTTAATGATGAAATGGGTGTGGAGAATAATTTTCTCCACAAAACATATTTCTTCTGCTTCCTTCTTTTTTGAAATTCTTTTTATCTCCTTCCTTACAAGAGCTTTCATCTGAAGAGTGGAAATTGCAGCTCCTTGTGCCTGGCTCATAGCTAAGTGGAGTAGAGATTGGAGACCTCTTTGTGATCCCAGTTTTTAGAGTCCAGTGACAGAATATTGTAATAAATTTCTTGTCTCTACCTCTTCTAAGTGTAAAAGTTGCTTCTGTAAGTGGGAGATGCTAATCTGAGTCTCAATCTTAAAACAGGAGTATTTTGAATTGAAGTGGATGTCTGCATTTCAGATGAAGATGAGATTGCAGCAGAAAGGCCAGGAATGCCTGTGCTGTGTTTTTAAATAAATATGCTTTCCCTTGGAAGCAGGAGCCTTTTGAAAATTTTCAGCTTGTTTGGTCCCTTGTTGTCTGCACCCCATCCTCCTAACCCTTCAGTCCTGCACGCACAGTTGCCCACTCATCCTGGGTCCTCTTTCCCCCAAGCCCTGTTCCTTTCAGGGAACTCGTGAAAACCAGGAGCCAAACTCTTGGCAGAATATTTGATGATTCCTTTCGTTCAGAGTTGCACAACTACACCTATGGGCAACATTTGGAGTACAGCCCCTAAGGACATTGGCAACTCACTGCCAGTTGCCATGAAGTCAAACAAAAATATTGAAACTGCATGATACATCTGGCTTCCTAGCCTGGTATTAGTCTAATTTTGGGTCTTTTCTCCTTAGAAAAAGAGAAACATTTGCTCTGCAGTAAAGGATTTGCAGTTGGAAAGGGAAGCAGCAACCTTTTATTCTTCATTTAATGAGAATAGCCCCCACTAGAAAAGAGCATATTGTCAGGACCTTTTTTTATTTGCTTTCTCAATTAGTAGCAAACTGTGATAGTAATTCACAGGAGAGTTAACACTCTGCTTTTTGCATTTCACTGTCTCTTCTGCCTGTAGCTATTTTAGGAAGTCCAATGCTGCATGATATACCTAGTTACTGTTAATAGGTACTGTACCGGAAGGAGAGAGCTAAACATCCTCAAGCTGATCTTCTTCCTAATCTCTTATTCAGTGGACCTTCTAGCAATGCGGGAAACATTTTAGCAGGAATTAGAGCAATGCGACTGGGTTTTTGTAAGAACAGGACACATACAGTTGAGTGAAAATAAGTAGACTAACAAGCACCCACGGTAAAGCAGAGTAAGGCAGCAGCTGCTCTTGGATTCCTGGCAAGGATGAGCTGTTCACACTCAGGGGATGGTAAGTTTATCTGTGACTAAAATGTTGGTTTATTGACTGGGGTTGTAGCTCTGCAAGTTAATTAGAAACAGGCTGAACTTTGGGCACTTGAGTAGTCCCCCAAGGCTGGGATGACTGTTTGCATCTTTGAACTGGATGTTGAGATGCTTTGCAGTAAGCCCCCTGCGAACTGTGGAGGGTTAAAAAATCCTGTTTACATGTTCTCCTTGAATCGGGTGAAGAAATATCTCCTGAACCCACAGGCTTTTTTTCACACTTGAAATACTGTATAGCCCATTTGAATATTTTTGTAGTGCTTAACATTAGCATCTCTCACACAGTTTACATTACTTTGACTTATGGAGGTCCCACTGTGGAGGATTTGGAAAAACTGAAGTTCTGTATTAGTAAGCCTGTGACAGAAAAAGAGGCAATTATCTTTTACTTTAAAAGCTCCAAAGTGTAATTCTTGCAATTAATTCCTACAAGGTTCAGAGAGTTTAGGCTGGATTTGGTTTGCAGTAGGTATTTATATTCTCCTTGGAGCAGCTATATATTTATATATAAGAATACTGATTTCAATAACAGTCTTTTACTTAAACTTGCAGGTCGCTAAACTAGATAGAGCCTATGGGGCATCTGATGTACATTAGTGAACTGTTGCTAAAGGTCTATCTGAGTATCTGATGCTATGGTTTAAAATATGTTTCTTGGTATGTCTTTGACTCATAAGGAAAAAAAAAAAAAAAGGAAGAAAAAGCTTATAAAGCTCTTTCTTTCTAGAATTAATTCCCTTTTTCTGTTTTCTCCCAAATGACTAGTATGTATTAGCTGAACTACACGATTGGGAAAATATCCAACAACTATTCAGAGATATAAAAACAACCTAGTACAGCACACGCTCGATAGAAACTTCATCCACAGGAACTTCTGGGATGGGGCATTAAGAGAGAGCTATAATTTATAATTGGCTACTGTTGATACGACAAAAAAAAAAAAAAAAAAGAGAGAGAGAGAAATTCCAAGTTTAAAAGGGACTTCAAAATGTAAATCTGTCAGAGCCTCTGCGTTGTGTTTGCTTTGGTTAGTACATTAACATCTCTAGCAAAGCTTATGCTATTTTGAGTGATGGAGGTCCTACTGTGTAGGACTGAGGAAAAAAAAAATAAAGTTCTGTATTAGAGAGCACATGACTGGAGAAAAAGGCAATTATCTCTTTCTTTAAGAGCTACAAAGTACAGTGGTGTTGGCTTCTGACAAGAGTAAACTAGATGTGCACAGCTTAAAGGCAAACTGAGGATGTGCAGATGAAAAGTTCAGCCCTCTCTTCCTTCCCCCCTCCTTTCCTTACTCACCCTTATGATCTCTTTGCTACAGTTTGAGAGAAAATCTGGGACACTTGTTTCTTTTATTTCTTCCAGATTGTTATTTTATCTTCATTTTTGGTAGAGCAGTAATGATATCCAGTGGCTGCTTAGATGAATCACTGATATATATTCCTTAGGGATATTCCAGAAAAATGCATCCTGGCCAGAACTTATTTCCAAAGTCACAGCATGAATCTGAAACCTATACAGTCTGCCAACTGTAATCAGCTCCTGTCACTGGTCAGGTTTCCATTATTTCTTTCTTGATGCTCTTCTTCAACCTTTCTATTTTCTCCACATCTAGCAGCAATTAAAGACTGCAGTGACTTTCTTATGTGTGTCAGGAGGAGAGAATACACACAGGAGCCTTCTCGTACCTTTGCATTTTGCCTCCAGAATGTTACTGCATTTTTTCTGCCTTTGCACTCACTAGTTTATGCTTCTTTGGTTCAGGATTTAGGAAGTTCTTCTATTTCTTTTCTCGGGAGCTTCACAAGTGGAAAACTGACCATGCATTTATCTTCTTTAAAACCTGTGAGAAATAGAGGAATAATCAATAGAAAAAGAGAGGTTCAGGAATATTATAGTGAGGAGACAGGTGAGTTCTCTTCAGAGATCCAAAACCTTGAAATGAAAAAATGACATGTACAAAGACTACATCAATTAAGGGGATGAATGCTGCTGCTGTGTTCAGTAGTTGGTTCTCAAAGTGCAAAGGAATCTCTCTAAAGTGCAGGCTGTGTCATGAACTGAGCTAAGAGCTAAAAGGGGCTGCCCTGATGCTTCTGAGACACCCAGCCAAATTTGGCCCCTGCTGGTAGCCAACAGCATCGTCTTGCAACTGGGAAAAAACCCTAGCAGATGCCGTGCCAGGCACGTCACAAAATCTTCCTGCAAAATCTTTGAGCTGCGGCGTTCCCTTTTATGGGCAAGTTGCTCTCCTGGCACAGCTTTTAGGGTGGCAGAGAACATCAGCTCTCCCTCCCCAAGAAGCCTTTTCCCGTTGACATCTACCAGTTGCAACAGCTGCTTATTAGAAACAGCCAGTTGCCACTTTCATTCTGTGGGCAAATTGCTAAAGAAAAACACTATTAGAGCTGGCCAAAAATCCTTTCCCCAACTTGCATGCCAATTTACCCATTACTGCAGAGATATCAAGAGCTCCTACAGATGAGCTTAGGTGATACGGAGTGTGTGCTGCCAGCTTTCCCCGTGCATCCTGCAGGCAGAGCAGGGCACTGTACTGACCCCACCACCCTGTCTCCAGCTCTCTGGCAACTCCTCCCTGTCAGAGTTGATAAATATGGTGTATATTTGAAGCATCACTCCCAGAGGTATAAGCATCTTCAGAACAGTGCTCTGTCACACTGGCATTTCTTACTGCACAGTCTCCATCTTAAAATAGGCTGAGCAGAATAAGAGATGTTTGTTTACATTAAAACAAAAGCTCTAGATGGAGCAAATTAATCTTGTGGTATTTAATTTGTGATTCATGCTCATCTATGACTCTTCCCACTTTTTTGCAATTAAAACAGCCTGTGACTGCACATAAATATTTAGCCTAGTTAGATTTGGGTGCCAAACTTCTCTTGCTTTTCAGCGCTATTTGGGCGTTAAACTGTTCTTTCATCCTTTTGAAAGGAACCCCAGGATTCCAGATTTTTTTCTTTGTGCCTGATTTTTGTGTTATGGGAATCCAGTAAATATTGTACAATTCTCCCACTAGTACTGCAATTACAACTCTGTGTGATCTTGGCACTCCATAGCAAGAAAGCCACACTCACAAACGCAGAATTTTTAGCAGATCCTAGCTAACTAGCATATTTGCAGGGTATCTTGTCATGATCAAAAGCTGGTGTTATCATCTCTGTAGGAAAGCCCCAGTGAGGTCACATTGCATTTCCCCTGCTGAGGATTTTCCCTCTCATATCTTCTGCTTGGGGCTACAAAGGCTGGAAGCTGGGTGTTCAGTGTCCCAAAGAATTAGCCATAACACCAGGCTAAAAAGTAGTTATTTCTGCTTATTCTAATAAATTTTTACCAGTTTTGTTCATCATCCTTTCAACAAAGGAACTGTTTCTCCTATTTTTCTTATTAGATCTCAAATGAGTATCTTCCAGCAGTGACATAGAAACTAGCTGGAATAATAAGGGCACTCATTTTCTGATGTACATAGATTGTTTCATAAGTAATGCCTTCTGTTTATTCCCGTGGAAACTACAAATACAAAAAGCACAATAGCACTATTTGATAGAGCAAGTTCTCAGCTACAAAAGAGTATTTTTTTCAACATAGCCACCACCACCAGCTATACACTTTTGCCAGCAAAGAAGATGATTTACATGCCGCTCTCATGAAAATCTGCACCAATGGAGATGACCCACTGTTTCACAGCTGCTATTACAGTGTCAGCGCTAGGAAAATGTTGCCCATGCTGTCCATCTTTCATCAGCCCAAACAGCTGGAAGTTAGAAGGCGCAAAATCTGAACCATAGGGTGGATGTGGTAGGACAGTCAAACCAAGACTGACAGTATGCTCTATGGTCTTCAAACTGGCGTGGGGCCTGGAGTTACTGTGTTGCATGAGAAAGGTTGTCTTCTCTGGCCTCACTCTGGAAGTTGGATCCTTCAGCTTAGTCAGCATCATGATGTTAGCATCAGAACTGCTCGTTTGTCCAGGTTCCAGAAAATTCAGAAGGATCACACCTTTCCTATCCCAAAAGACAGTGCACATCACTTTATACACAGAGAACTGTGTCTTGACCTTTTTCTTCCATGGGGAAATTCACATGTTGCCACTCTGTGAACTACCATTTTGACTCTGGCTCGTAGTGATGACACCACTTCTCATCTCTGGTAATGATGTGACCCAGAAAATTGTCACCTTCAGCCTTGTATTGTTCAATAGTTCCTGACAAACTTGCATATGATTTTCTCTGTGTTCCTGTGTGAGCATTCATGGGATCCACCTGGTGCAAACTTAGTGATATTTCAATGTTGCCACAATTGTTTACAATGCACTGAAGTTGATATTTACCTCCATACAGAGTCCCTTGGTTGTAATCTGCCAATTCATGTGTGAGCTGATCAAGATACTCTTAATTTCATAGTGTGACAGCCCTGCATTTTGTCACAGATTTTATCACACCACAGCTCATATAATACACCTATGAATAACATTTAATATTTTTATCTTAATGGAAAAATTTTCTTAATGGAGCATGTAATACAATGATGCTTTTCTTTCTTTTGGATTTGATGGTAGTGAAGTGGTATCTCATGTTATATCTTCCTCAGTCTTTCTAGGCCTTTATACTGTTGATGAGCAGTAGGCAGAGGAGGCAAGGTCACTCTTCTTTTCCTCTCTCACTGTCATTTGCAATAACTGATGCAGTTGCAGCAGAAATAATACTATTTTTGTTTGTTCTCTCTTCTGAGACCACACAGAAGCTCTTCTGAAAGTTAACAAAAAGCATAAAGTGAATGGCATATGCAGAAGGGCTTCTGTCATCCTATTTCCTCCTTAATACTGAAAAGCTCAGCATAGTGGCAGTCATCTTGAGCAGTGACTCTGTTTATTTTGTTTATGTAAAGCTTTGAAGTCAGATCCTTCTTGTCTTTTAATCAGAATAAACTCATCAACTTTCTACACTTCACCTTCAAACACTGAGTTATCCACAGTGTTGGATCAAAGACGTGGTATGTAGAGGGCAAAAGCTGAAACAAAACGTGATGCTTCCTAATGGGGTGTTTGGTTGGCTAGAAAGCTGAGAAATAGACAAAGACATGCTTTTTTTTTTCTTTCTGAGTAATATGTCCCCTGGTACTGTGCAGGTTGTAGAAACACTGCTAGCCACCCATGCTCCTGACACATTGCTGTGATCAACTAGAAAGTGTTCTTGGGCTGCAAGACACACTTGTCTTATTGTCTTGTTAATCACAGTTAAAAAAATAATATCAATGACCACATTGTAGCAGATAAAAAATCATTTGCTCTCTTTCCTTCTATATTACCTTACAATGATCTTTTTTCAGAAATATGTACTTTCTCTGGAGCAGACTCACTGGTAAAAAGCAAATCCATCTCACTATTTTATATCTGCAAGTTCCTACTGATATTGTATAGATGCTCTCAAATCTGAAAAAACACACAAGCCCAGCCCTTCATTTCCCCCTTATTTCTGTCTTTATTCACAGTTTCCATTATGGTTTGAATGACTGTAACTTACACCAGCTGTCACCAATTCTGTTTTCAAAGAAAGCCAGGGCTCAACCTTCTTAATATACTAGGAGGGAACTGCCTTAGTATTTGCTTTTTTTCATCTCCACCTATAAATTGAGGACAAGTTAAACTGTATCAACTTATTTTTCTAATGTGGTATGCATGAATGGAATTTTTTTTTTCTCCTAAAAGACCTACATGTTTACTAGGTATTGCTCTGAAAATAATGCTTCCTATTTATTTCCATGGAAACTGCAATAGTTACAAAGAGCACAATAACACTATTTGATTGAGAAAATTCTCAACTATAAAACACTATTTTTCAACAGAGTTACCACCATTAACTATGCATTTTTGCTAGCGATGAATGAGAGTCTGCATGCTATACTCAAGAAAATCTGCGTGGCTATCCAAAATATGACTTGTCTTTCATTTTGTTGTCACCACTGCTAAAACACACCACCCGCTCCCTCACTGTGTTCACATACACTGTTTTGTTTCCATAAACATACAGCAAGAATCAATGAATGAATGAAGAATGAATGTCAGTGGGTGCTCTTTTATTTTTTTTTTTTTTTTGCATGGAGGAGGTCAATTACATCCCTTTTACTTCATACACTCTTCCATGTCAGATGCCATTTTGTCAGACTGCCTCTCTGCTGCCATTGCTGCCATCTGCCACACGGCAAGGACATGTAACAGGATATGGGTGGGAATGTTAAACCTCTTCTTCCATTCCACCAACATCTGCCATTGACATTGTGGGCCAACATAATAAAATAAGAAGCATTATTTTCAGAGCAGCTCTTGTATATAACAAGACATAAAAAATCTGTAGTTTTGCAAATTAGACTTTTTTCAAAACACTGAGACCAAAGACCATAACCTAAGGAACAGTTCTGTCACGTGCTCAGAACAATGCTGTCTTCACTTCTGTTCCACCGCTGTGAGTGTGATGCACTTCAATGCTGTGACAAACTTTTAATGACTGTCAGGGCTTTTCCACATCCATGGAGTAGGGACCAGTTCAGTCCATCACTAGCAGTAGTGGTGTAGGAAAGGAGGATGAAGTTGCAATTAAAATAGCAGACCTTGTTCTTGAGAAGACACAACTCCACATACTTCTTCAGGGCAATGGTGGTTGTATGGCCCCTTCCCTGTACTCGCTGCAGCAGGGAGGTCTGCTCCTCGTTAGAGAGAGGAACAAGAAATGCTTCTTCCATGGCAGGAGCAGCACCTGCTTAAAGCGTGCTATTTTGCAGTTACCATTCTCTTTCGGCTGTCATCTATTTATGAGAAGAGTAGAAATCCTCCCCCTGCTCCCCTGTTCTGGTGACTCTGAGGAGTCAGGCCCTAACCTGCCAGTTGGATTGCAGCATGGAATAAGTTGAACAAAGCAATATCTATTTATGCAGCTCTGTCATTTCCAACCATAAATTTAAGTGGAGAGGTTAAGGATAGGAGACTGCTAAAAGAGGTGATTTGAACGTTATCAACTGAAATAAAAGGAAGTGTGTGCTAAGCAGGAATTTCAATTGCGAAAAAGAAAATTAATCTATCTGTTGAATTATTCACACAGGTAATATCACCGTGATATCCCAGCACTTTACAGGTACCATGAATTTTCTCAGTTCACTGTAGTATCATCACAAAAAGTTCATGCTCTGTTTTATGGTGGGAGAAGCATCAAGCTCACTAGAGATGCACAACCATTCTGCCCCTGAACTATATTAATTTCTCTATTTGTGGGAGCTGGCTGTTGCCCCAATATTATTAGATGACAGCCTCATCTGGGTAGACAACAGAGGAATTAAAGAAAATAATAATAATAATAATAATCTGCCAGCATTTATAATGTTCCTTATTTCTCTTCTTAACCATCACTGCAAGAGCTCCTCAGAGCCTTTATACCCACAAGGATCAGCAACTGGGTGACAAAAGCTAGTTTGTGGAGTGTTTGCTTTGTGTTAGGTAACAATTCTGCAGGAAGACACTTAAGAAGGCTAGAGGAAGCCCTTTGCAGGGAGAGCTGGAGCTTGCTTCTTTCCTGTGAACAACTGAGACTAAGGGGAGAGGAGACTGCAGGATGGGCTGGGTGCAAAGGGCTGGGACATCCCCAAAGAGGACCAGGTGTGGCTTTAAAAAAAAGGGATGTTCTCTGAAGGATGGAGAGCATGGTCTGCATCTTTGAGCTGCTGGACTGGAAGCAAGCCTAGAATGACAGACCTCCTTTTAAGGCTGCAGCAAATGGGATGGAAATTTGATTACAGCCCCCTTTTATTTCTCTTCTGCGTTGGTGATTACACTTGACAAGTTCAAATTTATACCAAGTTTTCTGTATCATAGAAAGTAGTTTGGCTTAGCTTATTCAAAACAAAGCTTTAAATTCAGATTTTGATTTTTGGGAGAGTCAGTGGAGCACCCTCACATCTCCCACTGATGTAAGTTCCCCACTGTTTTTACAAACTGAGGTGTTATAAAGAATTTTTTACATAAACTAAAGTAGCGTGGATAAAAATAACAGAAAAGGAAGAATTTCTAAGGAAACTGCATAGGTGTGTTACAAGTTTGTGAATACTGTTCTAAAGAAAACATCTACTTCCAGATAAATACTTCTGTGCAAACTGTGATAGTTCTGTATACATCTGTCAGTTTGCAGTGATTCACAAACTACAGGACTTCCAGCCAGGAAGCAATTTCATTTCTGTTTGTGTGCTTTTTTCCCCCACATTATTTGTTCAAGTACTTTGAATCAAGCAAATCCTAGGTGCCAAAATATTATGCATCAGAAATGAGGGAAGGTGAAAAGTGTTTGCACAGCACTTGGATTTTCACTGCTCCCAGGGGTTTCAAATGAAAAAATAACAGAAAGGAGCTGAAGGAAGATGGAAGAGGCACCAGTGGCAGAGATGGGAAGGTGCAGCAGAGCCAATGGAGGTTAGAAACCACTCCTGGTGGTTCTGTAGCACCCTGCAGCTATGCAGATTGTAAGTGCACGCAGGTGTGTTTAATACAGACTGTTGCCACCTGAGTCAAACTGAGTATCTGGAGCTCAAAGCAGGTGGAAAGCATACTGTGCTGCAGTGTATCCTGCTGTGTTTATCTAGCTCATTGTGTAGGCTGGCCTGTATATGAATACATATGCTGCAGTTGTACATCTCACTATTGACACAAACTTGAAGTCCACAAGGAGTACTGGGACAAGAGGAAATGAGGGTATGTGGATTTATATTCAGGCTTTATTTAGGGTTTCTAGAAGTCTGCTAGCATAGTTGTATTGAGCCCATCTGATATATTATCACAAAGTAGCTAGTTTGAATTAGAGTCAATTCTCTGTGAATGAGTAGCATATGCTGTCCTTGATGTTAATTTGACAAGTTTATTACCTCAACTATTCCTATTAGTTGGGTAGAAAATAAGTTAAGTATCTTCACACTACGCTGAAGCCATGTCTGAAGCTGCAGTACTTGCCTATTGTTGGGGGAAAAGTCTTAACAGGATCAATTCCTTAGAAAGCAGCAGTCAGCATAGGGTGCCAACAGAAGCCATTTGTTATCTGCAAAACCTAAAAGCTTTATAAAATACCTTCTCAGATTTTATTATTATTATTATTATTTTTTTTGAATAGTTCAGAAGACTACCCTGCTAAGTAGTTACAAAAGAACCATGATGCTGCCATGGACCTAGGTATCTGAACTGCTGTTTTTCAGCTTGTAATTATAGTCAGGAGTTTGAGGCTCTTGTAGTATTTTCCCTTTTGTCAGGTATTTCTAAATGATGCTAATGAGTTCATATTTATGGTAAGGACAAGATCTTAGAGAGATGAATACCCACACAAACAGCAAAATCACTTTGCAAAACAGATTTGAAACAAAACCAGAGTACAATATAGAAAAGGCTGCCTTGGTTTGTGTTCACTTTAATAGAATTTTATGTAATTTTGTGGAGGTAAAGCTCTTTTATCCATGGTTTGTATGATAAATGAGGCACGTGTTTTAAATTTCCAGAAATTATAGTTCCTAGATGTACAAATGCACCTGACAGTCAGAATAGCTATTGGAAATCCCAACAAAGGTTTGTTCCTTTTCCAACTCAGTCTGCAGGTGAGAACCCAAGCTGTTCAACTATTCGGACACTGAGCTTTGTAAGCCCAAGAACTGAGCCTATGCCAGATCCAAATAAGCAGTCTGCTGCTGCTGTTGTGTAATACGGCCAGCTTTAACTCTGCATTGCACTCTCCAAGCCCTGCAGCTGCTCATTTTAGTGCCATTAGTGCTGACTCGGCACCAGTGGGGCTGAAGCATTTGTGCCTTTCACTTTCTCATAACGTGACAAGTGAGCACGTAACCAGGAGGAGGAGATGTAAAGCAGTTTAATCCACTCTTATCAGTAGTAGCCACCGAAGTGCATGCTATTAAGAAGTGATGGGAACATCACAGCCAGATCTAAGGAAAGTTTCCAGCAAAAATAGATCTTCAGTGCTGTGAAACTGTACTTGTACCAATGATGGCCTGGGGTGGTCTGTGAGAACCTGACATGTAATGAATCTGGCCTGATTTAAGTGAATAATTTGAGGAATAACTTCTTGCAACTGAGGAGTAAGGCTCTGGCAAGAATGGTTATGTCATAATTTATCAATGAAATGGGCTTCCAACATGCAGAGTCAGCAGGATCTTTTCTTAAAGTGAGTAACAGATATTGTTACCTCTTGCTGGGTCAGAGGTGAGATACTGCTCTTTTGGCCTCATTAAGCTTATCTGAGAACCTGTGGGTTATTTAGCTTTAGTTTAAATAAAGCTTTACTGGAAATACTTTGCTGCTTTGGGACTTAAAATTTTTGTTGCAGTTAGGCCCATTTCTATGACACTCAGTTAATTTTCCAGGTGCTCTTTCTAGGCGTATTTTTAATATAAAAAGGGCATGAAGGAATTAAACAAATTTGACCATAGCTTAGTTTTTGTATGTTTTATGCCACGCACTAGGATTTTGTCTATCTGCTTCTCTTTGGTCTATACAGGTTTTAGGGCAAAATAGCATAGTCTACTCATTTTATGCCATGTTTTTAAAACTGTTATCCCATTTGTACCTGAATTTTTAGTTTGTAGTTTTTTTTATACGATCTTGGTTTAAATTTAAATGCTTCAAATAGAATGACAATTTTTCTTTTTTTTAACCGTTTCTGGAAAGTATGCTATAATTCTGTCATATAAGTATTTTTCATATCTTAGGGTACTGTAGTTGCCATGGGTGCAAAGCTAGTTAGTTCAATAGCGTCCCACTCATCAGTGCTAAGAGATACCAAGGCCACAGCCGTAATCTTCAAACTGGTGTTCCTGAAATCTAATCTTGAAATTCTCTTTGTTGCTGCATCATGTGCAGTTTTAGCTAACTACTGGGACATTTGAAGGTAATTTGTTCTCAAAGACTTAAGTAAGTTCTCCCAGTAGAGAATAGCTTTCTGCTAATAGAATTTGTAAGACTGCTGGTGTCTATCTGCTTCTTGCCAGGACTGACTGTGGCTTTATTTGGTTCATATGGTCCTATAGATGTTTGAACTGTTAATTTCTCCTTGACCACTTGTTGCCATAGCTGCCACAATCCCAAGCATACCTATTGGTGTTGCAGTTTCAAAGACATGGGGTGTTTTGGGATATTTCTTCTTCCTTCAATCCAGGAGAAGAGCCAATATGAGAGTAATATGTAGTTGTGAGTAATTTTCTGGTCTGAGTGATGGTGGGAAGGAGTATTTCCTTGTTCTCTGTAATTATGATAATTAGGAGATGTGGGACTGTGCCAGTAAGCTCTGTATAAAGCCTAACCACTGGCAGTCTTTGGGGACATGTTCAACAAATGAAAGGATAACAATGAATGAAAGGAAAACAAACCCACTGTTATAGATGGCAGTCAGCTGTATATTGTGAGTTTTGACTTATTGATCATGAAGGCCATAGGATTTTCCTAATTGACTTAAATAGTACTTGAGTTTGCAATATATATACAAAAATAAATATCTCTTAAGGCATCCCATACTTACTGAAGCTTTTCCATTGATGGACATTTTATCCTGTAACACTTCTATTACTCCAATGGTTAATTATCCTTGCTGTAAAAAATGTCTGCCTTACAGCTGGCTTGAATTTTGCCTAGTTTCAACTTTCAGACTTCAGTTTTTCTTATTCTTTGTTTGCTAAGTTTAGATAATGAAGAGACATTTACAAAGAGTCCTCAGGTAGTGCTGCCCTACCTTTGATCAAATCACACCTCAGTCGTCTTGTCATTAGGCTAGGAAATGTCACCATAGGGCATGTGTTTCAGTGCATTTAATCATCCAAGCAGCTTATCTCATAACCTTTGTAAATTTACTATCTTCCCCCCCCTGTAGTGTGGACATCAGAACAGGACAGTATTTTGTCTGTAGGATCACACCATGCAAAATAACCATATCCTATACCTTAATCTCTGTTGGAATTCTTCTGCTCATTTACCCAAGGGCTGCATGAATAATTGAATACATTTAAGAGAAGCTTTTGTCAGAGTTGAATCTTGGAAACTCTTAATGTCTGCCATGCAGCTTGCACAGAGTAGCTTGGCATTTCATGAGGTATTTTTCTGTGGTCGGTGCTATGAATAGTTTGTTTTAGCTTTTCAACACTCTTGAAATGCTTCTGTACAGAAATATGGGTTTCTTTACTGGCTGGCCATGTGTTCTAGCTCTACTGAGAGTCTTGTGCAGTTGTACTTCAAGTACCTGAGTTATCTTAAGTCATTCGATTTGCAGAAGTTCATAGGTGCTCTCCCTGCTTCCTCCTTAGTGCCATTAATCTCAAGATCTGTTTCAAAGTCTGTCTCAAGCTGGAGATGTCTTTCCCTTTATACTCTTCTTGAATATCTGCAATTCTAACACTCTTTATTTGTTTTATAACTTTATCCTACAAGGTCGTCATTTCTTAAAATTTTTATCCTTCTTTGCCTTTGTCATATCATCTTTATCCTGAAGGTGAGATATTAATTCTTCTGGCTCAGTATTTTACATTTTAGATCCACGTTTGTGTGTTTTGGAATAAGAGATGCTCACAGGGAATGATGGCTGTTATGATTTAAGCTTTATCACCAGCCAATATCATCCACTCTCAAATTTATTTGAGCTCCAAGACAAAATAACACTACTTCCAAAGCAGCAGAGTTTTCTAGGGTTTTAAGATCCTTTTATTTCTGTGAGAATGAGCATAACAAAAGGTTTATTCTTTTCTTTTGGTGGTAGGCATGAGGGCTACAAGGCACATGGACATGGGTCTTTCTGTACCTAGAGGGCTCTCCAGCATCATCTGTGTAGGGACTGTCAATTTCTCAATGAAGAAGAAAAATTATGTACATCTGGCTGAGGGAGGTTTGAGGACATTTCATTGCATTAGTAACTTAACTTTCTTCTTCTGCTTTCCATTACAAGTTTTACAAAGTTTTTTTTGAACCATTGTGGTGCCCTTGGGGTATAAAATTGGTCTGGAAATCTCTATGCTTTTCATTTATTTATTTATTTTGGAGAGGTTTCTAGTTCTTTCTCTTCCAGCTGAGCATAACAGCAGCTTTTGTCTTCATATTTTGGCATCTTCACTTCTAGTCCCAGCTGGAAGTGGGAAATGCACTAGCAAATGAAATTGAACAATAACAAGGACAAAAAGGGGAAGAAATAATAAAATAAAAAGAGTCACAGAGGGTTCATATGTTGTGCTGTGTGTCTTTCTCCTGAGGTGGGTCTTGATCCTGCCAACTGTTCCCCTGTAAGAAAGTTTATGCCTGTGGGTACTCCTGCTGAGTTCAAAGTTACTCACATGAATAATTGATTGCAGGGTCTGGGACATAGTTTGCAATTCTTTTTTCAAGATAAGTTCATTATCATCAGATCTCATCTTGTTCTGAATGTTGCTGGTTTAGGGACAAGTAGGTCAAATGGATACCTGATTTCTTTTTTTTTTTATTTTTATTTTTATTTCTGTTGTTGCAGGAAGAGCAAGCAACTGGCAACCTCAGATAGTAATTTAATAATAATAATGAGGGGAAAAAAAGAAAAAGGCACTGTCTCTTTTTTGTTGGGGTAAGGTTTGTTTTTTTTTTTAATCAGTATTGAGCTTTGAACAGCTTGTTCAACAAGAGTTCGTGTCCCAGGGGGAGGGGAAGAGCTCAGGAAAGCTTTATGTTTTACACATGTATAAGTGGTATTATTCATGGCATAAGGCTTGGAGCTTCAGAGCTCTACTGCTCTATCTTCTGCCATATAATTTTCCAGAAGTCATACATCTACAGATTTATATTGAAGGAAATTGGAGTAACATAAAGAAATTAAGTAATAGTTGAAGTGGATACTAGATGCTTCAGCACAAAGGGTCTTATTTGGATATATTTTTAGCAGTTAGTGTACCAAATTGATGCAATAATACCAACTTGCTGAAGGGACAGAGAGGGGGAAGATAAAGTAGAGTTGTAGAGGATATGAGAAGGAAGAAAAGAACAAATAGGTTTTTTTTTTGGTTTGTTTTTTTTTTTCCCAGTCAAATGGAAATGACCCTAAAGATTCTATGAACACAGGCTTTTTCCTGACAATGAACATTTTCATGCAGTGAAATCCATTTTTGAGACTCATTAGAAAATGCTGTGATCTTGCTTATTTTCTGTAGCACTATCTGGTTATTTTGAATTGATTAGGAAACCTCTGATGTGAGAGAGTAAATCATGAGCTATTCCAGGTGCTTCTGTAATTGGTTATTGTGTTTAATTACAAATATTTGAGTACAATTCAAACATTGTTCTGAGCATATTTTTTTCCCCTGCTTTTCCATTGCTGCTTGATGCATTTAAAAAAAAAAAAAAAAAAGCAAAGACAAATTAAGCTTCCAGAATGCTTTTGTTTTAAAAGAGCTGAAGATTTACAGAATGATGGATTAATTTAAGATGTACTATCAATAATGATTTAAAAACAAAAGAACTAGACTATCTGTCTATTGATCATCTATCCATCTCAAGGGTATCTGTCACTGTCAGTACTACCACTCTGTTTTGGGGTCTAATTAAAGTTCCTTCCACATGGCAACTTCTATTTGCCACTTATAGGTTAAGGTCTTGGTTGCTGAAGACAAAAGTCCTGAATCTCTTCTCATTTATGCTGATGTGCAATCCAGAAATGGGAGATGTAGCAGCCTAGAATGCTTGTGAGAACTTCATAAAAAGAAAAACAGCTATGAGGTTTATGGCATGTCAGGGGAAAAAAAGCCCATATCTTGAAGGGGAACAGGAGGCACTTTGAAGAATGCCTCTTGGTGTGGGCATCTGTTTGTTTAGCAAAACTGCAGCTGCCAGTGACAGCACTCATAAAACGAGAAACAAGAAAAGCGCCAGGACAACAGGGGATGCTTGTGATGACATAAAATCATTGTTTGTCGCAGGCTGGAGTGAGTTGCTTGATTAATAAGTGTATGTCCTCAGTTGGTTTCAATATCCCTGTTAACCAGACACAAAGCTCTATCTCCTTCTCTAGGTGGGAGAATGCATCAGAGGACTAGCTGTTATGGGTTTTCATCTCTATCACCAAAACTGTGCAGTTTGTGGTGAACCTCACATTCTAAACAATGAGAAAATATTTATCACCCAGCTGTGTCAGGAGACTGAATATTGCTAATGAGGAGCTTGTGTACCAAATGTTGTTTCTAAAACTTGCTCAGTTCTGTTTTGCTCAGTCACAGCTTTAGGCATCATCACCTGTTCTGCTGAGCGGGGTAGTGCTGTGAGAGCTTTTCATTTTCATTTCCACAGCAGTGACTAGTAGGCTGAAAGGATCTCTGAAGAATGAATAAGATTTAAGGACATAGCACAAATGTAGCTAACTTCATCTGAAATACCTTGTAACACCTGTATCATCACAAACACTTCTGTCTTCTTGGACGTCACTGGAACAGGTTGCTCAGAGAGGTGGTGGGTGCCCTGTCTCTGGAGATGTCTCAGGTCAGGCTGGATAGGCAGGGCTCTGAGCAACCTCATATCACTGGAGGTGTCTCTGTTCATTGAAGGGGAGTTGGATTAGATGGCATGTAAGGGTCCCTTCCCACTAAAATGATTTTATGATCATATGATGTCCTCTCATTGAAAAAGCAATCTGGCCAAGCTGTGTGTCTTGGAGTTGTAATTCTTTGCTCAAAATGAACTGAACAGTGCTTCTTTTTGGGGAGAAGTCTCCCATGCACCCTTCCGAAGTTTTGCTACAAGAGCTTGGACAAATGAAAAGTGGGTCATATTTTTTTTTTGTGGGGTCATATCTCTGTTGTATTTGTCAGGCTCCGGGACCTTTCCTGAGTGCTTGTATTTGGGGGAAAGGATATACATAATAGTATCTGAGGTCCAGTGTTTATTCTTTGTCTTATGGTGGTTGTACTTTGTGATGCCACTGCTTTCTGGTGCAACATCACTGAAAGCTGACTAATTTCTAGCGAAGAGTAATCACCCCCATTTGCTTGTCTCCCAAATTGGTAAGAAATAGAATGTCATCAGAATCAGAAGAGACCCTGGATGTTTTTCCATTTGAGAGTTGCTATTATACAAAAGAAATATGGGACTTCTGAATTAACAAGAAAAAAAAATATATTCTAATTCATGCAGGCTTTTTTCATAACTGTGAATGTGAAGTAGAGAGGAGGAACTGTTTGCTTTTGCATTTGATGTTGATGTAGTCACACCAGCATTACTTGCTTGCAGACTACAGAGAACTAGAAACCTTTTAAAAATCAAGACTTTAAATTTAGTCTTAGCTAAATGAAAATTTTCATGGATACTTCTGAAGAATAAAAGGCAAGCTCTGAAGACTTTTTCTCTCTGTAGCACAACTATCAGTTCTTGCTGTCCAAAGTATTCTCTATCAGCACTTCAGTTAAGCCTCTGCTCATCTGCTGGCACTAACATTTTTCTTTAGATTTCCCAGCATTTGCACAGCACAGATTCACCTCTTTCAGTGATAACAACAGTCAGAGGGTCCAACGGGGACTAGCTGCTGGCATTTTAATCTTGCTTAGAGCAAGCAACAGTGAAAATCCTGTCAATGCCCAGTCTGTGCTCATCTTCCCTGTGGTGAGGCTGTGCTGTTGGTAGAGCTGCAGAAATTTTGGGAAACTGCTTGTGTTGTGAAAGCCTGTTGGATAGGGAGAGACCTCCGTTTAACAGGTAAAAATGCTTACAGGAGAACACAGACATGGATGAGGGAATAAGCAGACCCTGAAGTAGCCTGAACAGGGACAAAGGAGAAGCTCCTATTTATTCCTGCAGAGAATATGCCTGTGAATTTTCGACTTCGACATTTGTTTTTAGAGCTGAATAGATATTTAAATGAGATAATTTGACCCTGCAGATTTATAGGAGCATAAGCTTATTATTTTTCAACTTTCTTACTAAAAAAATAATAATAATAATAAAAAAAATCCAGGGAGATAAAAAGGAAAAAAAAAAATCAGAACTCAGAACTCTTACTGAGGATACTTTGCTAAGATTAGTGAAGACTGAAGCACACAATGTGGTAAGAATAGATTTGCCTGAGTCTGCTCTCTTCTCAGTGGGGGTCTATTCTCTTTTTTGCTTAACTATGCCTACCCCCCATAAATGTTAATGGGAGCTATTCACAGGCAAGAAGAAGCCCAAAGACTCCAACATATGCAATTTCCATTCACGATAATAAGAAGGGAGGTTTGATTATCTCCGTGCCAGCCTTAGGGCTCTCTGAAAACTTGTGCAAATAAGCTGTGGGTATGGACACCCAAGTTTCTACAGAGGAAAAGCTGTGAATCTGCAGTGTTTCTGCAGCTCCATGGTAACATTTTTGCATGCACACTCTTACTCAGTGGTAATTGTAATCTGAAGTATTTCATCCTTCTGTGAAAGAAGGGAAAGTATAAGACACATTCTGCATTAATCATAGGTTTAAGACTATGGAGAAAGGAGACTGAGGTACTGCAGATTTACAATTTAGTTTATCCTGAAAAAAGCTCCTTGGGTGTTCCTAAGCTGAGGAGAGGCCTGGATGGACTTTAGTGAGCCACTGAGATGGAAGGAGGGTCTTGGGAAGGGAATGATTAGGTGATGAGGTAGCCAATCCTGGGGAAGTGTGAGGTTACAGCAGCTTGTGGGTGTCAAAATCTGTGTCACAGACTGACTACTAGCAGGAAAAGAAATGTGCCAACAGCGTGACAAGATAGTAACTGATGTGGATGCTGCAGAAGCAGGGTCTCGGAGAACTGAGCTTCAATTCGTCTTTCCATGAGAGGGGAATCAGGGCCATTGGTGCCATCTGAAAGAGATGCTGACTGAGAGAAATCACGGTGAGCATGAGGCTCTGGGCAGCACATATGGCACATGCCACTAGCTGGCCCTGAATACCAGTGTGTTTAAGCTGTTGATGGAAATTAATAGGAGTCAGCTGCAGGGATCAGAGGAGGTGAGATCTCTCTGCCTGTGTGTGCAGAGTGCTCTGACATTGGATTTGTGGGGAAGCACTACACATTAAGCATGGCTCTTGTTAGGAGAGAAGATATCACAGTAGCTACAGCAGCAATTTGAGCAGCAGAAGACTGGGATATACTCCTAGCTCTGCCAAGGTTTTGCTCCATTACCTCAGGCAAGTTGCTGAAAACTGTCATTGATTTTTGGGTCCCTGGGTCTTTGGATGCCTAGCTCAAATAATCTGGGGTCTGACTTTCTGAGGTGTTTATCTACTGCAGTTTTTATTGACCATGACTGATACCTAGGGCTTGTCACATTTGGCATGTATGCCTTAGCTATCTTACCTAAAGTATTCAGAGTCCTCTCTAAAATTTTTGTCACTATCTTAGTGTCTGGTCTCTCAATACAAAATTAATTGCGATGGAGTTATCTACCGAAGTCTGGTGTCCTGATTAAAAAAAAAAAAAAAAAAAAGGCATAGTAATGTTAAAATTTTGCATTGGGGATTCTATAAGTGTAAAGTATTAATTTCTTGTTTACTGTGTTTGGATTATTTTTTTCCACAAGAAAGGCAGCCTACATAAAAGCAGTATTTCATTTGGTGAAGTGTCTTGATGGTGTCCTGTTACAGTTATTAATAACATTGCAAATGGCACTGGAGAGAAAAAAGGATGTGAAGCCAAATGTCATTAATAATAGCTGCAATATTCCTAGTGTCAACAAATTATCAGCTATATAAGTTTTTAATTAATAGGAATATGAACAGCAATTTGACTGTCAACAGGCATCAGTATTGATGTGTGAGAGTGAAGCATGGCAAGGTAAAGATCAAAAGGGGAGGATAACCAAACCACACAGCTGTGAATGACAAGTCAGCGTTTTCTGAACAAACTTCTGAGAGCATCACAACTTCAAGCGTAGGCTCTGTAACAAGAAGAATGAGTCTAGTGAAGTAAGAACCTTTTCAAAGTAGAGATGAATTCATTTTGCTTGGAGCGATAAGGATTTTTTTTTTGTATTTTAGCTGTGATTGATAATTGTGACAATGAAGAGACATGTGAGAAGTTGGGGAGGAATATGGAGACAGAATAGTAACAACTCAGGTTAGAGAAAATGAGGGGACTTCCTATTAGTGAAAACCACAACAAGGTATCCAAAGAGCAGGTAGTATCTGAAGTGTGTACTTACTGCTCCTTTCCATGAATTTTAAGGTTTTCTAATAAGCCACCAAGGAAAAAGTAATTCTGTTCCTCAGGTCAAGGCCTGATGTAAAGTTTTGGTTTAAATGCAATCAGAACAGTTCAAACTTAGAAAAAAAAATCAATAAAAATCTTAAACCTCCCTTTTCTGCCCAACCTAGCAGTTTCAAAGTTGTTATTATTATTTTTCTTCTGTAACATTCAAAGTGGCTTTGATTTAAGAGCATAGAACTCTTATGTGAGCATTAGTCTACAGTGCTTTCCCCCTCCTTTTCTGTATTCTCATATTGTGAATCTACTGAAGCAGCTTTTGTCTTCGGTCATTCTAAAGAAAAATAGGTTTGGGGGTTTTTTTTGTTTTGTTTTGTTTTTTTCATTTTTTTAAAGGAAAATTATCCAGACATACAAATTTTTCAGCTTGGAAACTTTGGAAGGCTTATTTTTCTGTTGGTGGGGGGTTTTCTTGTTTGTTTGTTTCTTCCTGGAATAAATACTTGTCTTTATTAGTGGTAGCTATTTATGAATCTATGAAAGATTTAATGTTTAAGTTTATGATCAACATAAATGCACCAATTATAGATAAAAAAAATATTAATACTACATGAACTCTTTCTGGCTTAGTCGATTATACCACTTTTTCTGTTATATCATTAATAATCTAAAGATTAAACCTTTTTTCACTTTTCATTTGAGGAGATCAAAATGCTTTAAAGACATTAGCTAATTCTCCTGCTAATCCAGGGAGATTGGACAGTGTTATGGTAATCCTTTCACAGATGAATAAATGGAGATAAGAAGGAGGCGAGGCTAAGTGACTTTTCAAAGTCACAGATGTAATCAGTGGCAGAGCTGGAAATATAATCTTGGGGTTCAGATTGTGATTTTTCTTCTATAGTCATAGAAAACTGTGTGTATGTATGTATATTCACACTAACAACTCCTTGTTCAAAAACCAGAACAATTATATTTGCAATAATGATTAAGATATTTAGTGGCTCCCTATCAAGTCAGGTGCTTCTCCAAAAACAATTCAAATGCAATTACTGTAATAAATAAGCCACAATAATTGAAACAACACAAAGAATATCAAAAGCATTAAGTACCCAAAGTTAACACCATAAATAATGTATCTCAGTGACTCATTTGAAAGAAATTGCATATTTTTCTTTTATATTTTACATTTCTTTCTGTTTTCTGAAAAGATCTATTTTTTCTGCAATTTTTTGTCAGACACATTTTTATTTCTAGACCTCAAATGATTTTATTTCCAATTTTTCTGTTTGTTTGTTTTTGTTTTAAATACAGAACTATTTGCAGTTTTAGGATGGCATTAAATAGTGACTAGTCAAATAAATTATATGAATCACATCACCTAAATGGTTATTATTGTTCTCTGTCTCAGTCGTACATAACCACTTACACTTCAAACCTGTCAGTAGGACTGACAAAGTGCAGAGGTACACGTGAAATTTAGTCTGTTTTGATGTAGCTTGTTCTCAACCAAATTCAAAACACATTTAAATTGAATGGATAGCTACTTCTCATTTTTTTTCTATTGACTTAAATATACTTTAGCTTAGGTTCTACCAATCTATATGCAGTGGCTTTTAGAGTGTGCTTAATAGCGTTACTCAATTTTAGGGTTGACCAGTCCTTTTCCCTAGTCTGTCATTTAGCAGAAGCCAGTGAACATTGCAATGATTTCAGTTTGTTGTCTTTTAGGAAGAGGCCAGACTTAGTGGTGTTCAAATAGCTAATCTGGTTTGGAGAAAGAAGCTTGCTAGAAACCTGTTGTTTGGATCACTTTAAGGCAGTTATAGATATCTAAAAGCTACAAAGACTTCAGGCTTTGAAATTCACAGGGAATGCAGCCTTGGTGTCTGGTATGACGCCTACCATCTTTTTGACACCACACTGAAATCTATCCTTGTTATGAAGTTGCGAGAACTGTGGTTTGTGTAAGCTAGTTTGAAAGCTGGAGGTGGGGTAGGGGTAAAGCAAAAAGTTAGGCTGGGTTGGAAAACAGGGACAGGGATGGTGTGATGAAGAAGACCTTGAGCATGGGGGAGGAAGGTGCATGGAGCTTATTGCGGAGCTGCACGGGTTGGAAGGGTGGGGTGCAGATCTGGGAGAGATGACAGAAGAAGGTGAAACAAGTCTGACCAGGAAACTGAAGGAAATGGGCAAATTGTGAGACCAAGGCAAGGAAAAAAGAAGGAATCAACTCAAAGAGCTCATATGGTGCAGGAAGACATAGGTAAGTCAATGACCTGAGAATGGGACGGTTTGGTATGAAGCAACAAGGTGCTGTGTTTGAAAATCAGAGGGGACCCAAGGCTGCACATCCATTGAATCTGAAGCTTAGTGGGCAAGGAGGGTGAGGGGGAAGTGAGAACTTCGTTGTGAACAGACCAGACAATGAATATAGAGACTGACTGATGAATCAAGGGCAAGGAAGAGACAAGATCAAACTTATGGTCGTTGGTTTAATGAAGGAAGAAACGAGGCTTCTAACTAGTAGCTACATGTATATGACCTGCAGTGGCACACTCCCTTGCTGAGCTGGGTATTTTGTGAACAGATTTGAGCAGATATGTGGAGCTGAAGATCCCCGAATGTCACTGTTCTGTGCTGGAGCCGTCTGCCAAAATGGAGTGTTACATCCCCCTTCAGCATCTGTCTGCAGGGAGGACAGCAATCTATTAATGTGACCAGAAGCTCTGTTAGCTCAGTGGCAAAATCTGTGTTGGCAGCAGTGCTTTGAACTGTGTTGATGACCTGCATGTGTTTTAGAAAGATGCCAGATAATGAAATCTGTGACTGTGTGTGTTTTTTTTTTTTCTTTCTTTTTTATTTGTTTGCATTTAGTTAAACCAAGTGGACTGCATACACAAAATGTTACTAAGTGTTCTTCTATTAAACCTGTTAAGAATAATATTTACTAGATAGGAAGTGGCAGAATTTAAACCTTTTATATATGAAGAAACCATTTGTCTCGGTTTTATGTTTATGAAACAGATGTAATACTATTATTATTCAGGTTTAGGTCTCCTTCATGTTACATCTCACCATACCATCATGCTCCTATTTTATCTGTTCCTTGTACCTTCTTACACTTCTATACCCCTTTGCATTCTGCACCAGCTCCAGGTCAGATTTGTCTCTTTTCTCTTTAATCATCAGATGGGACAATGGCATCCCTCCCATGCTGTTAGGATATGGCAGGAGGGTCAGCAAGTGCATGGGAAAAGATGATTCAATTTCCAGTCTTTGCATCTGAACCAACATGGTGATTACAAGGAAAAACTTCTTATAACCCTTGGCTTGTACATGCTCCCTTGTTCTCTGCTTAGGAGCACAGGCTTGGCTTCTTCAAACACATGAACTGCGAGAGTCTCCAGCATTCCCATGAAGATAGGCTTTGTGGGGAGTTCAGTTCCTGAAATCAAAGAAGCCTCTTGTAGGTGTGGACAAAGAGCATTTATTGAAAGGCTTTAAACTTGGCTATGTTTGGACTAATTTTATATGGGACAAAAGCACAACCCTGATTCATTCCTTTCTCTCCTCAGACAAATTTCTACTCTTTACCTAATGCTCAATTGCAAGAGAGCATTCCAAAGAAAGGATTGTCATGAAGAGGATAATGTATTTTCTTATTAGCTTTTTTTTTTTTTTTTTTTTCCCTCTTGAAAATGACTGAAAAGCATTGGCTGAAGTTTTCCAGGAAAGTATCAATAACTGCACAGATAATTGGCAAGTAGAATTTCTGCCAAACAAGTTAAATTGGGTAAAGTTAGAAAGCAGATGAACACAAGGACTCACAGGATAATACGCAAGTAGGCAGTATTAATGTGTATAATAAATAGTACCTGCTTCTCTCACATGTTGGAGAAGTGCAGACGTATCTTTATGGATCAGTGGAGTACAATACAGAGATTTCCAATCTGGCTTGGCACCAAGCTGGTAATTTCACCTACTATCTAGATGAATCGCTTTTGTTCCTGAAAAGGATTTAGCTGCATTTTTGTGGCACTGTGTGTCCTGGTTAGGCATATTAACCTGGGCTCGGTGCTCTATGAACGCGTTTCTGCTATGATTGATACTAGCCCAGTTATTGTGTGATGTACATGTGACCTAAGTGATTTGTCTAAAGTCATGTGGGATGCGTGCAGCAGAGCTGAGAAATAAAGCTGGTTCTCCTGAACCCTAGTTCAGTTCATTAACTACAGAAGCTAAATCAGCTCCCTCCAGAGCAGCAACTAGAACTATGCACTCAACATCATAGCGGATTAGCAAATCTGGCCCATCTGATGTGAACTCTTAACCTTTTTGGAGTATATGTCTGCTCTTCTTCAGCATGGCATCACAAAGGGTTGTGGCAGGGTAGGGAGAATAAAAGGCATCTCATGCACTTTGAACTGCTTTGACATCTCCCTGCCCACCCAGAAGCTCTTTCAGGAGTCCATAGGGAAATGCTGGCAAAGGCTTGATGCCAAATGCTCTTTCTAGTGTCCTGGGAGGTGAGTAATACAAGCTCTGCAAGTCTGTGCTCTAGGACCCCCAGACTCATCCTTTAGTGTTACCTTAATCTAATTTTCTTTTGTATTTAAGAAAAATCTATGGGTCTTGGGCTTTTTTTTAAAATTATTTTATTTTTCTTATTATTTTTTTTATTTCCTTTCAAGAAGCAACAGAGAAAAGTTCTCCTATTTGATCCTGCTGATGTTCACTTTCCAACACCTGCCACCAGCACTGCTTGGACACGTCCCTTTTATTTTCCATTCTCTTTTAAGTGTCTAGGAGACTTTGATATATTTCTATCTCTGTCTGTAATGGCAGCAGGATAAGGTGTTATTCTCAACCTGGGCTTGGCATGATGAGCCTTTTATTTCATTAAAGTCACCTTCCTTTCCAGAAACGGTAGCCTGAGTTGAAGCTGTTCTGCTCGGACTAAGGATGAGTGTATCAAGGACAGCAGTGTAAAGTACAAGCATCTTTTAATGCAGCTTTGATTGGATTTTACCCATCCTCTTTAAAATTCATGTATGATAATCAAAATGGTGAGTGGGGAGGGAGCATTAAATCTTCTCCAGTTTACTGCCCTCATGTAAAATCTCAAAATAAGGACTGTAACCAGCAGAATTCCAGCATTTATATTTCATGAGAGGATTGTCCTTGTGTAAATATTGGTTTCTTTACTGAATACACTTCCATCTCTTTTTAAAAACTCCCAGCTCAACAGCATCTGACAGCATTACAAGTCTCTTTCTGGAGGCAGCAATGAAAATGTGCTGATAATTTGAGCCCTGGGAAGAAGTCTGTTCCCCTGTGAATTTCACCACAGTCACACTGCTCTGCCATTGTATTAGCTCTCTGCTGCAGCACAAGAATAGCAGCTCTCTCCACATTATAACAGCACCTCTCTGAGATCACATCTTACTCTCAAATAATCACCCATTCCCAAATGGCTGGAAATTAATGATGGCTGAATCCGTCAGCGTTAGGATTATGCTGGTTACGTAGTCCAGATCCCCAAACACCTTCTTGCAGGGAATGAGTCTGGATAAACTCTTGTTGACTTATTTGAAGGATCTGAACAGCTCCTTATCCTCTCGCTCCCAGTGCCACTGGCCACCCCGTGGATCAAAGGATACTTCCGTTTTACCTCAGACTGTGAAATTAGATCTGGGGATTATGGCATGTATGAGTTACCTTTTGTGTAATCACGAGAGGAAGAATTTTTCTGTCTTGCCCTCAAGACCTTTAAATCTTTCACATTCTACTGCCTTCTCTCTTCAGCTCTTCTAACAAATGTAGAAATGTTTCCTGTAGTGGCTCTGAAAAAGGACTAAAAATAGGTGCCCAGACACTACTCTCCATACTGTAGATGAATTTTGTTGACCAGGAGAGTGATATGAGGACACATCTTTTTCCCCTCCATTAAGAAATATGGATGGCTGAACTCAAATCCTGGGACCATCTGCTACCTGGGAAAAACTGAGTCCTGTACTTCAGCTCAGTTTGTAATTTTTCTGGCAAAACTGATGACTTTTGTCTTTCCTGCAAGTTAAATTTTGGTATCCAGACTTCTAACGCTGAGAGTTCAGTTTCTGGGTATGATCTTGGCTAACTTTCGTCTAAAAAGTACTTATTATACTTATTGAATAATCAGTACTTTTTATATAATAATATGTACTGGTTTTATTATTGATTATTTCTACTGAATTTTCAGTAAATTTTTCCCGATGTCTTTCAAGCTTTTGCAATTGTATTTTCAAAGAGACTTTTTCTATAGATAGGATTGATATCAAGCTTGTTTAAGCAATAAAATAAGGCAGTTAGCACATACTGGGGGACAAGAGTCAGAATTGGGGTACTCCTCTTTAATTTGTTGCACAGTGCATTAAACTGTGCTGCAAAACCTGATAATTACATTTTTCTGGAGGATAGATGAAAACTGAACAATAGTTTTGTTATAGCAATTATGTTGCATGTAGTATTTACCTATTTTGTTTGAGGCATAAATATGCAAATATATACATATTGTTTTTTTTTTTTTAATCAGTTTTTACTTATTTATCTATTTATTCCATGCTGCTGATGAGTTATATGGTGGATGAATGCCTTTATTCCAGCTGCGGAAAGATGTAGCATATGGTCAGCTCAGAGGGCTCTGGAAATAACTCTTTGGCACCTGTCACAAAGTGATCTCAGATCTGTGTAAATGGTTCTTTCTGCTCTGGAGATTAAGTACCAGATGCTGTCCTCTGTAAATAAAAGCTAAATAACAAGTTAGCTGATTATACTGGCCAGTCTAACATGAGTGCAAGAGGACTTAGACTGTACTGTGCCTCTCTGACAAGCAGAAATCTCCTTGTGAGGACTAGTCAGAGTGGAGGAAAAGGCTTAAGAAAATGTTTTCAGGACTGATTTTCCAAACCATATTTCTATCTGTGTTTTAACAACATCCAAGGTTGAAATTAAAGGATTATATGCAAAACTGGCTAGCATTCTTGGTTCAAAACAATGGATTTTTTTTTTTTTTCTCATAGATGTGTTTATTTTAAGGACATTTTTAACATCTTACTTTATATTTGCTCTAAGCCCTGCAGAGCATCTGGCCTGATTCTTATTTTTCTCGGTCTATGAAAATGGAGATTGAACTTCTGAGAGCTTTTAGTATGTCTTGTAATATGCCTTATTATTTAGCTGCCTACAGTGATGTTCAGACCTCAGGAACTCAAGTTAGTGCACATTTGGACTGTCATTCCAATGAGATAAGATGTGTTCTAGGATGTTCTTAGGCTGTGGCTGGTGGACTTGGAAGGATCATCAGTCATATGTTTCCATCCTGAGCATCAACGAAAGAGTATGCCAGCCCCCTAGAGAAAATGTAGTGTGTTTACTCAGTCAGAGAAACAGGGCTGCTGAAAGCAATAGTCTCTAGAAGATACTAGCTGAGACTGCGTGGTTTAGGAATAAAACTCTAGAGAAATTAATAAGAAATGTAAACGTGGTAAAATTTTACTGGGGAAACAGGTTGAGAGAAGTGGTGGGGAAAATGTGATTGCAAGGAGGATGGGAAATGCAAGGAGGATGGGGGAAATTAAGAGTTAAAACTCAGAGCTGGCTGCAGGTCCTTTTGGCTTGAATATTCACGAGCTGTGCTCTGTCACCACTGCACATCTTTCCTTGCACTGCCTTCCTTTTCCCCTTAATTTCTGTAAAGACAGCGGCTATTCCTTTTTTTTTCTTTTTTCCACAGGGTAGTGAAGCAGTTCAGATAGAGGATGTTATGTGTCATGTATAATCACTAAGATATTATTACTAGATGAGGAGACAGGTGAAAGCAAAAAAGCACTTGTTCTGCTCACTCTCTGGCACCCTTGAAAAATGTCATTCAAGATACATGGAACTTGGCAGCAGTGCCAAAGAATAACCCACACACTTGTTCCCATGCGGATCTTCCTGGACAGCATGGCTGAGCATGTCAGGAGCCTGTAGGAGTCCCAGTAAGGGGAATGGCTTAGTAGTTGTTCCTCTGTTCACCATCACCTATTTTTGACTGAATACCACTTTGTCGGAATTGTAAGTCTGATGCCCCATCTTCCCTGAGGCTCATAACAGGCCCTCAGCTTTTGCCCACCCAGCACTGTTTTCCACCTCATATCAGAGCAAGGGACGAGGTTCCAAATGCTAAATGTAAATTGTACCAGCAGTGCAGCACACCTAACCTTTTACACTGTAGTTTTGTATAAGGCTGGGTAATGGTTATGCTGCAATTGTCAGCGTGTTAGTGCAGGGCAAAGAATGATTACAGGGCTTTTTAGCACTGGCCTGTTGGCAACTATGCTGCAGCCCTGCAGGTGTGGTTGGGAAGAGCTTTGGTAGGAAACACGTGCTGTGCAGCCTCAGATACCTCTGTGCAAAAAAGATGTGTGAATTGGTACTGATGTGTCTGTGCATCCTGTCAGTCAAGCAGAGCAATCCAGAGCATGAGGACATAAAATCTGTGCTTTTTATATTTTGGCAAAACTCAATACAGACTGTAATTTTCCCCTTGTCATTGTACCCTGCAGGCAGCAAACATACTTTGCTCAAGTATCTGGATTTATAACTCTGTCGCATTGCTTTCTTGTGTTCACAGCTCATGAAGGGCATTTTTCCCCGTAGTCCCTAGCTACTGCTGGACCAAGGAGGGTAAGTCAGTGGAGATTTGATAATTAACTGACTCAGTGCTGCTGTGCACAGCTATTTCTTTTCCCATCATCAAGAGATGGAACATCTTGCTTTTCATCCTCAGTTGCTTCACTGTTCATGTTGCTCTAGCAGGGCCTCAACAAAACTTTATCTTTCTTGATCTCCCCCCCGCCAGCCCATTCAGTAACACTGCTTAGAGAAAAGCTGGACTTAAACTAGTATGCTAAACGTTTGTCAAATATTAAAGGCCAAAGTAAACAGGGAGAGCCCCCACTGGAGCTGCATAACTCTCTAATTTGACTATAGAGGGGCCCTGCATTAGCTCTCTGAACAGCCAAAGTTAGATAGGATTAATTCCACCCTAAGAGATGTGCCATTTCAACAGTGCAGAGCCGTCTACATCTCACATTTGGTTGTAAAACTCAGCCTTAATATGTGCACTGTAGCTGCGTCCACTGGCTGGAAATTCATGGGCATATTTACATCTGTTTCCATGCAGAACTGTGTCCCCAGAATCTGATTAAAATGGCAAACAGAAGGCAATGACAACAAAAAAAGTCATACTGTTTACTTTGTAGAGATATAAATTGTGTTATAATGCTACGGGATTATTCGTTGTATTTGATGCCGTTTGACTAGCTTGTAAATACTGAAGATCTAGAATGAAAAAGAAAAAAGGTGTTTAATTTGTTGTAGGCTTCTAAATATACCACTTACTACTGGGATATAAAGTTTTTTTTTTTTTTAATGTTAGTAGTCCCAAAAGCCACATATTATTATTTTCTAATTTTTGTAAGCTTTTTTTTTTTTTCTTTTGTGTATGTATTGTTTTGTTTGTTTGTTTTATTTTTGTTTTTTCCTCTAAAATGAAAAAAAAACGTTGTGGTTCCCTCTCTCACATAAGTTTATGTCAAACTTCAGGTTGACAGGCTATTATATGTATCCTCTCCCTGAGGACTCTATTTTAGTATACAGATGTTAATGAAAACAGAAGAATGAAGTATGTATAAGTGCTGAGTCTTCCTATGCTTTTCTTTCTGATTATTGAAACAGTCTTCAATTAATGCATGAATATTTCTTATCACTTCTGAGTTCTTTTTTAAAAATTTTTTTATTTATTTATTTTTTCTTTCCCTAGTGCCTTTAAGATTCACCTTCTGTATCGTGGTGACATATTAAAATGTGAAGCTTTCTAATGCATGTCTTACTGTGGCTAGAATGTAAAATTGGTGTGCGGTTGGGGAGTGACATTGTAGCTTGTGTAGAAGACCTGTGCCAGTTCCTTCAATTCATGTCAGGTTCTGGGGTGGGGATATAGAGAGTTTAAGAAGGCACTGATACTTTGTTGGAGTTCAGATTAGAACAAAATGTGATTGTACAAAAGATTTTGAAGTTCCAGTAACAGAGAGGCTCTATTTTAGTATTACCATATAAGTGGAAGGTCTCTCTCTGGCAACCAGTGAAGTTTTGAAGCTGAAATCAACCGCATTTTAAGGACTTCAGTGGAATTTAATTAGTAGCCAGTTGAAGGTTTGCTGCTTTGTGATGGTAACTGTTTCATCAAGAAATGAGAGCAGACCTAGCTGCCTTTAATCCTTATAACTCCTCTTAATGCTAACTCTAATGATCTTCAAAGGAAAGGCAAAAGAAAATGATAGGCAGTGTGTCTTCATGTTAACTCTCCCTGCTGCCAACCTGGATGCATTCAGAATGAGGCTGCTTCTTAGATGTAGTGCTGTTCCCTGTTTCCCCCAAAATGCTTTACTCTTTTTTTGTCTCTCTGGGGATAAGGGATTTGCCTTGGGGCCATATGCCTTTGTTTGCATAACACGTTCCCTGTGTGTTTATTAACATACTGTTAAAGTGTGTTCTCAGCATGAGCAGGCATCCTTTCAGGCCATTGCCCGGGTCCGGCCTTGCTCACGCAGCAGAGATAATCACTGGAACAGAGCTGACTTCTCGCTGGGAATGTGACTCCACTCACAGCAAGGGAGCAAATAGGAAATGACTTGGGGCAAGTCTCACTAAGCTGGAAAAATGAATTAGACACACTCCTCAACAGACTCTGAAAACATTACATCCAGTGAAGAAAGAGAAAAGGTTAGAGCAAGGGGTTTGCTTGCCATTCCCACTTCAGAGTTGAAATACGTTTACGGATACATTATACCTCCTTGTGATGTGAGGTTTGTCTTTCAGATGTGTCACTGTGGAAGGTATTTATTCCCTGAGCAACGCTTCCATTCTTTCTATAGAGATCAAGTTTTGAGATAAGTATGTTGTGTTGGAGGTTAATCTCAGCACTTCCCTGTGAAAAACTTAAAAAAAAAAAAAAAAAACTTAAAAAAAAAAATTTGGAAGTGAAATTGTGGAAATTGCAATGACCCTCAAGATGCCATTCTTCAGAACAAGCAGTAAAAAAATTGGTCCGCTCAGGCTTACCTTAAGTTTACAGGAACATAAATTGCGACAATTGAGCTGGAAGCTTTATGCTCTTAAATCACGTCATTATTTCTTGGGATATTGGAAGAGAAGGTAGAAAATAGCAGATTTCCATCCATCTCAAGAAATAATAACAGTCTTACTGATTGTCTTCAGTATTTTGCTGCAGTATATTAGGTCATTTTTAACACCCTCATTTTAAAGAAAGCTTCTTTTCAAAACACATCTGCTATTCAGGATAAATCGTGACATTGACAATTTACTTGTCTGATAAGGTGAATCTAACATGCAGGTTTATTTTTGGCTGGACTCTAACACAAAAGGCACTGATAATGGAGGTAAACCCAGAGAAGGCCATGGAGCTATGGAACAATGTTGATTTATACCATTTGAGAATCTAATAAGAACACTTCAGTATCATAAAGTAAAAGCTAGAATTTGGTTTAGAATAAAAGTGGGGAAAATTTTATGACATCAAAAAAAGAAATGGCTGTACAAATCAAACAAAAGGAAGATAAGAAACTGTCAAAATTGACGAGCTCCTGTGAAAACCATTTTGTTGTATTAACTCAGTTACTGATTTAAAAACAGACTAACTCCATGACCATAGAGAAGGGCAGTCCTTTCCAGTACATCATTAATGTTGTAATAGAGAAGGTGAATGATTACAAGATATATATATATATATTTTAGGGGGAGAAGGAAAAAGAAAGTTGGTACATTTGCTATTAATAAAAACTTATTAACCTAATACTATCATAATAGATCCCCATTAAACTGAATTAAAAACACCTTCACCCCAGAGCAGCAGATTTAAGCAGGGACTAAGTGGTACCAGCTGGTCTTTAGGCCTAAGTGCTTATGAGGCTCCACTCCATAATGGGTCAGAGAGCATAAAGGGCTCTCTGGAGAAGTGCTGGCTCGTTCTCCTTGTGTGCTACTTGTGAGTAATGAGCTTTCTTCATCTTGTTCTGCAAGATGTATTTGCTAATTTAATAAGAGAGAGGGAGAGTGAGATGCTAATAAATAATGCTGCATAGATAGCAAATGATAACACAAACAATAGAAAGCATAGAATAGAAGCGTGTGTTCCCTGGAGGAGAATTTATTGAACACTGGGATGTAACAATAAGAAGCTATGTTTTCAAATCTCTAAAGGCAGATTTGTGCTGTTCCAGCAGTGCTCAGTAACTTAATTTCAGCTTAAATTTCCAGTGAAATGTGCCTCTGTGTAACTGACTCCCCTGGCCCTGCAAGGCTGCCGCAAGGTGTGAGGTGGGGGAAGAGCTGTGGACCCACTGCCTTGTTTCTTCATAACGCAAGAAGTCTCCCCTTCAGTCATAGCAAGCAGCTCAGATGCAGCCCCAGAGAAAGGGGTAAGGCTTGTCCTCTTTGTTGTCTTTGTTTTCATAATGTGGGTGGAGAGAGAATAACCCACCCATGCATAAAAACAGGTCACAGGCCAGAGTGAGTTGGCTTCTGGTACTGATTTTGTTTTGACTAAATATCTTTTCCTGGGTAGTGTCTCTAAAATGGTATTTGAGGCATACATGAGTCAGCCTGTCTGTCCAAATAAACACTGTGCAAGACAAAATCTAGAAGGTGTAGGATTTGCCACATTTTCTGTTTTCAGTCCTTACGAATTTTTGTATGCCCAAGTTACCACAAGGTCTAACTACCTCATGGTCATGTTTCTGTGCACAGCGTGAACATGACACTAATTCGGTAACATCTAAGGGGCGAATATTGCACCTGAAATGCCTGTTGGAATTAGGATGCTTGCTGCCTGCAGCTTCTTCCCAACACTGGTTATCTCTCTTGCCTTTCAGCCAATTGAATGCAGCTCCTGCTTCCCACCTAAATTACTGCGAAAAGTGAACAGAAAGAAAGGAAATGGTGATGTGAAAGATCCCCCTTCCCTGTTTTTACAGTTCAGTGCTTGGATGGAGCAAAAGTTAGCTGAAAAGGATTCAAAACCTCATCTTCGAGGAGACTGACTTACCTAGAAAAATCCAAAATATTCGGCTTTGAGGAACTATCTGCTTCTATTGCAAATACTTCCCTCTTGGAGAGAAGGGATAAAAGAGAGAACACCATTAGCTTATTGAGTAGATATGGCTTGCAATTTTTCTGTTATGGCTAATACAATATGCAGAAACACTTTCGTAAGTAAGAACAGGACTCTGTGTCTCCCTGCTCTTGGCTGAGCATCCTTACCAGTGGGTTATGTTATGTGGGTTATGTACATTAGTGAGAGAGGGAGCTAGGGAAGGGCAGGAGAGGGATAGTCAGGATGCTGGTTTAGGATATGAAACACTCTGCTTAAGTGTCTTTTGCAAGCTGAAGTGATTTGCCTACTGTATAGAAGTTTGTGATGATGCATTGACTTGTGCCTAGCTTTCCAAAGTCTAGGCTAACAGTGTAATCACTTCCTCTAGACTCAACAATTGAGTGTACCCACTCTTCCTCTGATTGGTTTCTGTCCTATTTTATAAATATAGGGTTCTCTAAGCAGTAGATGGCCTGCATGTGTGTTATGGCTTTATACTGTGGCGTGTTTCTGTAATGCTCTTAGCCGAATAATTACTGATTATTTATTTATTTATTTGACTAAATCAGACTGATAATATTAAAATCAAAACCTACCGAACTTATGATAAGAGAAGACTAAATGTGATCAGCTTCTGGTATCTTTATGAGCAGATGCTTTGTTAAGGATAAATCTCATCAAGAGGAGACAGTGTATACTTCAACCCCCAGTTTCCACATGGGTATCCCTTACAGGAGTGAAACATGCCTTGCAGAGACTTAGGAATGGTTGGCACTTCTTTTTGTATGTATGATTAACAATAATCATCCTATCTCCAAAGTTACATGTTACAAAACACATGAGTTCTGTTTCCATAGAGAGAATAACTAGATAATCCGAGGTGAAAAAAAGAAGTGAAGTACTGTCTTTGATGCACACTCACTTCTGAAATCTGCATGCTGGCAGCAATTCAAAAAGTATAATAAAGGAAAAAAAATCTTTCTTTTCTCTTCATTTCCATTTGCAAGGGCCAGTGAGATGTTCTGTGTTTTGAATGGAGCTGAAATGAACAATGTACATTATTTTTGTAACAATAATGTATATGCAGTGCGCCTTGCCTTTTTCCCTGCATATTGGAGCTGCTTACCTGAACTTGCAGAGCTGGCAAAAACTGTTATATTTTCAGAACTGTAGCTAAAGAGCAAGGAAAGAAGTAAGGGCTGTGGGGGGAGGAAAAGGAGAACACATTCTTTTTTTTTTTTTTTTCCCTGTGTAAACTTCTGGCGATGCAGCAAAGAATTTTAAAGCAGTTTCAGCATGAGAAATGGCTGTACAAAGCCTCATTTTGAGGATTTGTGTAATCACAATAATTTCTGCATTGACTCTATGTACTACTCAAAATCAATGTGTACATACAATATTAAAAAAAAAATAAAAAATTAACCTTGTAAATATATCTTGGCACCTGGGGTTCAGACTAGTGGATTACTTTCTTTATTACCACCAGCAGCAGTTTCTTCAAATATACTGAATCCGAAACTGTCAGCAGCTGTAAGTGACAAAATGAAATTGAACACTGTAATATCTGTGACAATTTACACTGTCTTAGCTTGATTGTCTCTACAGTACTAATGGATTTGAGGGGAAAGAAAAAAAAAAAAAGAACATTACAATACACAGCTCAGAAATGCCCTTACTGAAATGCAGTTAGCTGCCAAGTTCTTAATTTCAGAAAAGAAGTTGTGTAGGGTATTGTGAGGCTCTTCATCTTGGCTTTGAGGCCATTTTCTTTTGGACTATTCTCATATTAATTAACATGTGAAGTGAGTGTTGCAGCATGACACCTGAAGGCCAGTTGTGAATGTCTCTGTCAATTCAGGAATTCAGAACCTTTCTACCACCTTTTTCCTCTCTTAGTGAAGCAGATTTCATCTCATCTACAGTGATATCTCTTTGATAATATCACAAATTGTTTTAAGTGGTTTTAGTTTAGGGCATGTTGATCTCTAAAACAATCAATTTTTCCATTCAAGTCCAAAGAATGATTAAGAGAGCCATTCAGAGAAGTTTAACTACATTAACCCTCGCTTTAAGGGATTATGGCATGAGAACCAAAAATCTGGGGAGGGAAAAAAGTCATCCCTCTTATGTGGAGAAATACAAGAAAATGGGCCCATATTTATAGTTAAGCATATAAGCAACAGGAAGCAATACATAATTTGCTTCATAAGCAAACAGGAAAACAAACAAAAACAAACAATCACCACTGTTTAATATGCTAAATATCTAACAAATTGGCACTTGTACGTAAGAGAACGATACTTGACTTGAACATTGCTGTGTAATTGGTCAAATTGATTGTCTCAGATTTTTGGGCTTGCCCTTAAACTGAGAGCTTCAGGAATTAGACTCAAATCTCAGCCAGCCTGTTTTGTACAGTTGACACAGTATTGGGAGAGTCTGAATTCACAAGGCCGTATTCTTCTGACATATGTGTGTTTCTTGTGCAAGTGTATACTCAGCGTGGGATTTTCTGAAGTGTTTTTGAGGAAAAAAGCTCAAGTGTGCTTACCTTGAGGTCTACTCTAAGTAAACCAGGAAGGCCTGTCAAAGATAAGGCTGAAAACAAAACAGCTCAGTCCTCAGCAGCAATTGTCCTTGGGCTGGTTCTTCCTGTGTGTCGGTTATGCTTAATATTTATATACAGCTCCTGAATCTCAGAAGACTCTAGTCCTCAGTGCACTCCTGAGTTAATTTGAGACGTGTTTTCTTTTTTTCCTTCCTCCTCTTGTTTGGGAGGAACCATCCAGGAGATCTTTGTAAGTAGTGTTTTTCTAACTCCTTGCTTCTATAAACAAAAATTTATAGACTTGCTCTTCCTTTCCATACCTTCTTTCAGTAGGTAGCATATGGCTAGTAATGTCTTCTAGAATAGGTGCTCCTTTTTCTAAATACTTATTCACATCTGTTCTCAAAGCATTATCTTTGACTGCTTGTTTTATTTTTCAAAGAGTGGAAATGTGATGGTTTCTAGCAGCTTAATTTATCTGCTCGCTATTTTGATGCTCTTTGTTATCACAGCTCTTGGACATTTGAGACATCTACACAATGTACCTTTATAACAAGGCTCTCTACCTGGACAAAAATGTCTTGCTTCCATTCTGTGGCCTGAATGGGTTTGCTTATGTGCTGTCTGTTGGCCTGTCTCTGTAGCAGTAGACAGCCCAATGGAATATTTGCAACCATCCATGAATCAGTTTAGAGTTGGAGTGCTAGCCACTCTTGATCAGCAATATATGACTTTCACTCCTGGAAACTAATTCAGTTTTGTTTTTTTTTTTTGGTGGTTTCCTTGACTTGTCATGATGGACTCCATATTGTAGTGTTCCATCTTTGTTGGTTTTCCATAACATGATAGGACCCCTCAGTAACTAGATCATACTGATTCTCATTTTCTGGTAACATTATGCAGCAAGACTTCTCTGGCATGAGCCACCTTCTCAGCTGATGTTCAGAAATTTGTACTTTCTGACCAGTCCATGATCTGTTCCAGGATTTTATGTAGTTGTTTTTTCTCAGTTAAACTTACTGCAGGATCAGTACTACCCACCTACTCGATGTAACATTCGTCAAAATGCAAAAGATGAAAGCAGACATTAACAAAGTCCTAAAATTTGATGTACAGCAAGAAAGGGAAAAATTAGACATACAAAAAAAAACCAAACAGTATTAAGAACTAGAAAGTTGACAGTGACCAGCAACAGCAAGTAAGAACTCATCAAGCTGCAGCTAAACTGGTAAAGCAACTATGGATTTGGCCAGCATGTGCTAGAATGAGTTTATAGTTACCTTGGGTCCCATGTTGGCTGCCAAGAATGATTTCCATGGATTGACCCCAGCCAAGCAGTAAGTCACTTGCTCATTCCCTGAAGAAGAATGAAGGAAAGAACTGGATAGACAAAAGCAAATGATAGTTTGCAGGTCAAGGCACAGACAGTTTAATAACTAAAGAGGGTGTGAGAAAGAAATGAACCAAAGCACTCACAGACCAATACTAAATGAGCCTCTAAGCAATAGCAACCTGGGAGAAACTGCCCTCTGCCCCTGATCTTACAACTGAATATGATGCTATATGGAATGGAATATCCAATTCATCTATTACATTTAGCTCTCCTGACTGTGTCCCTTCTGCCAGTTGCTGGGGACAGAGTGGAAAGCAGAGGTCTCCATACTATGTGATCTCTGTTCATCTATGGGTAAAGCACTGGTGTGTTGTCAGTGTTACTTTGGTCACAAATCATAAACGTGGCAACATATGGTCTGCTGTGAAGCTTATCCCCATCCCAGTCAGACCCAGCACATTTGTAGCATCTTGTAGAATAACTGCTAACTACTTGCTCACATCTCTTTTCAAGACATCTTTTCTGACCACTTGTCTTCTAGTTTCTCAAATTGTAGACGTGTCTGTGGTAAAACTAAGCTCCTGTAGAGATGAATTGTTTCCTGTTTTGCAAGAAACAACAAATCTGTGATGCATACCTAAGAAACCTAGACAAAGCTGATACATTTATTTTATTACCTGTGGTTAGAGACTTCAGGTGCAGCCTATGACTCTTGTTAATGGTCTTTAAACATGGAATCAAAACATGGTTTCTAGCCATGGGAGAAGCTAACATTTCCATAGCAGAGCTGATGATAAAGGTGTCTGATTGTAAGTATCCAGTAAACCAACATCCATGTGATTGGCAGCAATTTCAACATACCAAGAGAAGAACTGCTGTTAGCATTCAGTCCTTCAAAAATAGGGCAGAGATAGGAGAGCAGGATTTTGTTCTATGAATGTACGCTGGAGGTGGTATAGGGTGCTAAGTCTCACTGTGTGTTCAAGGGAACACATGACTTGACCCTGATGCTTGTAGGCAGAGGAGGCATTGGTCCTTGCAGAGACCTGAGGATGTGATTGACCTCTAGTATGCTACAACATGCCTCAACTTCAAGGCACTTTTCTGTGCAAGTGAGTACATTTCAGAAACTCCTTATATGCAAGATATTTTCAAAAAGTTTAAAATCTGTAATTACCACAAAATCTGAATTTCCTCTGTAGTCAAATTCTATTTAAATTTTAGCAGAATAAAAATCCTTCTCTGATGAGGCTGTACAAACTACATATATGGCCTGTTTTATCTTTGTAGTATTTCCAAATAGATATCTGGGGTTTCCCTGCTTATGGCTCTGGATGTAAATTTCCTGATACAGCACTGGAATGGAAATTATCACCTTATCTTGAGGAGCTTGACTTATACTTCAAAGGGTGTGTTTGCTTTTTTTCTGGAGATGTACCTTTTGCCTTGAAAAGGCACCCAAGAATGGTTTTCAGAAACAAAAAACTGAGATGCTGGAAAATGCCGTGTTAACAGATTTAGCGCCTCCAGACCAAATAATTCTAAGGTGTTTTTCTACTTTGAATTCCTCTGGTATTTCAGCTGTTCTTAATATACTTTTAAATCAAGATGTAATCTCTCTGAACTTGACTGCAAAGGCTTATTGCTAGCTAAAAAAGAAAGATCAGACAAAAAAGTGTTTTTTGATGGGTATTGAAAGCTTGGTTATTCTATTTCTTCTGAAATATTATGATGTTCTCATAAAACCAAATTTCCCTTTAATGCCAAAGCAAGGCTCTTGTTAATAAGGTAACACTGATGGCAGTCACCATTTCTACTCAAAAGAAAGGAGCTGGTCCAAATAAAATCCTACTTTAAGAAAACTCATCCCTCACCCTTCTGTGATATTAGCTGAAGTTTGGGAGTGTGATATTACCGTAACATAATGCACTACTGTCACAAGCTTTCTTCACTTTTGTGAAACAAAGAAATTTTTTTAAGCTAGGATTGTACTCTTTGAATAGTGCTATGGAGACAATGACAAGGTGGCCTTTCCTGAAGTGACCTATTTATAAAAGTTTTCAACACAACTTCTTCCTAGAAAGATGGGTGAAAAAAGTACGTTCAGCAATAAATATGTAATAGTTCATTGGAAATTGTCATAGATTAAAGAAATACACTGTATTGATCTCATTACTGTCTGTGGCTGTGTATTGCAAGATGTTTAGAGATGCCTTTCCACCCTTGTTTCTGTCTCCTTGTATCAGTGTGTGTGTCCCAAGCCACATTTGAAATATCACAGAATTGTAGTAGTTGGGAGGGACCTCTGGAGATCACCGAGTCCAACCCCAGTCTGTTCCTCTTTTATGCTTCATGTTGAAAGTAAGTGTAACTTGCTTTCATCTGCTGGCCTAGCCTTGCAATGAGCTGAGTACGAGGCAGCACTTCAGAACAGGAAAGGGTTCAGTGTGTAAATGATCAGCTCCTTTTATAGGCAGTCTACTTAATAGTTGAGGTCATGAATGAGGGTGCGGCTTGGCACATATGTTTCACAAAATGTTGAGGGTGAATTGCTGGGAGAGCCCTTCTCATAATTGCACATAGTTGCTTGGCCTGATTTCTTCTTCAGCCCTCAGTACTGCTGTGTGTCTTACCAGATCTGTAACAGTGCAGGCTAGTTCTGTAGGTGCTCCAAAAACAGTGATTCAGGCTTTTATTCTGGGAACTGAGAAGAGATGGAAGAGAGCAGGCATGAGAAACACAGGAAATTTAATTAGGGCTCCATAAGGCAAATGGCTTGTTTAAACATAATGTTCCATAGGATGCTACCTAGCCCCATTTCTGAGGCTTGAAACTTGCTGGTGTTGCTATTATCTGTGTACCTCGCTTACCTCGCTTTCCTGGCTGATTATGGAATAACTTTTACTAGTGAATGCTGAACTAGCTTATTGCTTCATTGACTAGATGCTTTGCCTTTAGCAGATCTAGTAATGAATGTCCCAACAGGTTCATTACATGATGGTATTTATTAACAGATACTGTTAGGTAACACTGGCTAGCAGTGTAACAGCTGCATAAGGCAGTCAGTTTACAAGGGCTGAAAAGGCAAGAGAAGCATTGCTTCTCTGAGTGCTCTTGTGTGGCTGTGGTGAGAGCTGGGAGCTGCAGTGAGTGGGAAGGTTTAGTGGGGCAAGAGGATGAGCTGAGTTTCATTTAGGGATGTGTTCAGGCTCAAGTGAAAAGCACTCGAGCTGCTGCCAATCTGACAGGTGGGCTGAAAGTGTTCTACAAGAGCCAGTATGAATAAAGGGACAGGAGGGGAAGTTCATGCCAGTAGGAAACCTTCATAAGGGAGAGAAACACTGTTGCACGTTCTTGTTTTGAATACAAGGAGGGGAAACAGCAGAGGTGCAAGTTCATGAGTGAATGACTTTTGAGGAGTATACTAGGAAGGAAATGTGATGTTTTGTCTGTCGGCCAGCTTGTATAGCACTTGGCACATTTGGCTGTCTGCATTGTGCCTTACACCTATGTATTATTGTAGGGCGCACTTTTCACCTGGTTCTTTTCACATGTAACCTTTAAAATCCAGTGCTCTGAGAAATTGCTTTGTAATTTTGATCACAAATTTGTAGTAATTGTTCGTCACAGTTTCTTCAGAAAAACAGATAAATGCTCTCTTGATTTCATATTTCTTAACTCAGTTAACATACAAATAATGCTGAATATTCTTGGTCTCTTGAATTCATTGGCAGAAATCCTCTTGCAATTCCATGTGAGTGCTGAACTCTGAGAAAGTTCTGAGACCTTTGAAAAATCTCAGCATCAGATACTCCAGCTACTAGTTTTTCTCTGTACTGTGCAGTGGTGCATTGAATTCATCTTCATGGGAAAATCTGATCAGGAATGTGGTCACTTAATTAGGGAGTGAATGATCTTTTATTTTTGTTGATTAAGGTTTTTATTTTATTAAAGGGGGATGAGATTATCTTCAGTCTCAGTCTTCAGATAGCGTGAATTGATCTCTGGGGGTTCATACATCTTTATGTGCTGCCTAATTTTCACCAGCAGAGACTAACCTCCAGGTGCAAGAGCATGGCTGGATGTGGGGAAATACTGCCTAATGTTCTTGGGAGAGTGATTAAGACTCAATTCTGAATCACCAAATTCAGAGGGAGTTTTGCCACTTGGCTTAAGTCTGATTAGGATCAGAAATTCTTCTTCAGAACGTGAAAAGTAGGGGAGCAAAATCCCCCCCACTGTAAGAAGAGATCAAGTCTGAGATTGTGTCTTGGGACTGAATATGTACGAGTATTTGACACTGCAGGGTCCTGAGGGGAGCTAGCTGGTATGGTTGCCAAGCCACTCTCCATCATATTTGAAAAGTCATGGCTGTCAGGTAAACTGATACCCAGTGTCAGTCACCCAGTGACTGAAAAAATAGAAACATCGATCCCATAATCAAGAAAGGGAGAAAGGAAGACCTGGGAAAGTGCATGTTGGTGAGCCTTACCTCTGTGCCTAGGAGGATCATGGAATATATCCACCTAGAAGGCACATTAGGGCATATGAGGGATGAGCAGTTGATCCAAGGCAGCCTGCATGGCTTTACAAAGGGCTGACCATGCCTAACCACTCTAGTGGCCTTCAGTGGTGGAGTGATGACATTGGTGGACAAGGGGAAGCCAAATGGTGTCATCTGCCTGTACTTCTTCAGAGTCATTGACGTGGTCCTAAACCACATCCTTATCTCTAAATTGGAGATATATGGGTACAGATGGTAGACTGTTCAGTAGATAAGGAATTAATTGATTAATTGCAGCCAGAGGGTTGTGGTAAATGGCTCTGTGTCCAGGTGAGGGCTGGTGATGAGTGGTGTCCTGCAGGAGTTTGTTGTGGGAACTGTATTCTTTAACATCTTTATCAATGATGTAGATGATGGAATTGAGTGCACCCTCAGCAAGTTTGTTGATGACACCAAGCTGAGTGGTGCTGTTGACAACATAGAAGGGAAGGATGCCATCCAGAGGGACTTGGATGGGATCTAAAAGCAGGCACATGAGAACCTCTTGAGGTTCAACAAGGCTAGGTGTGAGGTGCTGTACTTCGGTTGGGGTAATCTCAGGTATGTTTACAGACTCAGATAAGAACTATTTGAGAGCAGCACTGTTGAGAAGGACATAGAGTTTCATTCTAGTAGGTGAAAAACTTAATGAGTCAATTGGGTGTGCTTGGGGCCCAGAAGGCCAACAGTATCCTGGGCTGCATCAGAAGAGGGGTGACAGAAGGATAAGGAAGGTGACTGTCTACTCTGCCCCTGTGAGGCTCCTGATGAAGTACTGCATCCAGGTCTGGGGCATCCAGCACAGGAAACATGTGGAGCTGTCGGAGCAGGACCAAAGGAGAGCAGCGAAGAGAATCAAAGGCCTGGAGCACTTCCCTTATGAAGAAAGATTCAGGGAGTTGGGCTTGTTCAGCCTAGAGAAGAGAAAGTTCTGAGGAGACGTTATTGCAGTTTTCCAGGTTGTAAAGCAAGATTATAAATATGAAGAAAACAAATTTTACATGAATAGATAGTGATAGGACAAGGGAGGATTGTTTGAAATTGTTTGAAAGAAGGGACATACAGGTTAGATATCAGGGAGAAGGTGCTCACTGAGGGGGTGGTGAAAAGGCCCTGGCACAGGCTGCCCAGAGAAGTTGTGGATGCCCCATCTTTGGAGGTGTTTAAGGCCAGGCTTGATGGGGCCCTGAGCAGCCTGAGCTGGTGCTTGATCTAGTAGCTGGCAACCCTGCCCATGGCAGGGGAGTTGGAGCTACATGATCTTTGAGGTTCCTTCCAACACAAGTCATCATTCTATTATTCTGAAAATGTAACTTTCACTTCATGACTGCAACTCTTGGCATGACAGTCAGGAGAACTGAGAGGAATATTTCTGCAGCATTACATACTGGCATCAATAATTTAATTGAAAAATAAGATCACAGATTTTGAAAGGAAGTTCAGACCTTTTGCTTAGAAAATAAAAGAAGAAGAAAGAAAATATGTATTTTTATTTACTGGTATTGTATAAGATTTGTTGCCAGTACTTTTCATAAATTCAGAAGCAGAAGCCTGGAATAACAACTTATTAATGTTTTATTTCTTCTGCACCTGGAGAAACCCACTGTACTGGGCACTGTATGAATGCATGCTATAGAACAATCCTTTGCCCTGAACAATTCCCAGCTGGAAAAACAACAACAACAAAACAAAACAACAACCAACCAACCAAAAAAACCAACCAACCAAAAAAAAAAAAACCAAAACAACAAACAACAACTAAGCAGACAGACAGGGTAAGAAAATAGAAATTTAAATACACTTGGAGGCTTTCTGCTTTTATAATTGTTGTAACAGGATAAAGTTAATTTGTGGTACTTAATAGAGAACTAAGTTCAAAAAGTGCTTGGATTGTTTAGAGTTGCTATTCTTTTAAAAAAGCTATATTGTGTGAAGGCTGCCCTACAACACCCTACTCTTTTTAGGGAGGAAGGATTTGGGAAATAGAAGATAAGGGGTAAAGTCTCTAATTAGCTTCAAAGGACAGAAATGCTTACTGATTTAAATAAAGGCAAAAAAAGAAAAAGAATGTTGTTCTTTCCGTGACATTTCTTGTCATATTTGGTCTGTCCAGGACCTTCAGGTTACCCAGTTAAAAAGCATGTAGAGGACTGTATATGGAACTACTTTTTTATTTTTTAGGGATGTTATGTTTTTTCTAATGGTTAGCTGTGGAGGCGTTGGTGAAAAACCACGTTATATGAATGGTCCGGTGTACATCTCTGTAGTTGTGTCCCTGTACTGAGGTATGAATCACCTTCAAGAGTGTACAGTATTCACCTATCTTATGTTGGTGTTACACCATAGATTTTTGGGGAAGTAGGACTTAAGCTCAAGATTATTGAATGTAGGTTGAATCACTTTAGAGCTAATGATCGTATCATTGCTGGAACAGGAGAGGCGAAACTGAACAAAGAAAATGAGTGGAGACTTAATACAGTATTTAGTGAAGAGTAAGCAGAATCAAACAGGGACTTGACGATATTGGTGGATGATATTATTAAATTGGTAATTAGAAATCTTAGAAACTATATTAGCTGATATGGCCAAGGACAGCATCTGTAGAACTTGAAAGCAGTGAAGGGAGCTTGGTGACACTTGGAACGGCCAACATCAGAGTAGAGTTAGGAGACTGGGAAATGGTTTTTTTTTTTAAATTAGAGATGCCTGTAGGAAGGCCAGAAAATTGATCGTGCAGGATTTTAATTACAGAGATATCGATTAAAATAATAACTACGCACAAATTAAGAAAGGGTATATAGTGCAGGACTGCTTTCTTAAGCTGTTTGTGAGCTTGCACAGTTGCACTCTCTCTTGCATCCAGCCCTAGGGATCTGAGCCAACTATAATAAATGAGGTAGAGAGAATCTGTAAGCACCCTAGTGTCAGCATAGGCAGAATGGAGAATGTTTAAGGAAGAAGCACAGAGTTTTTCTGAGGTTAGTAAAGGCCATTATTTGAGGAAGTGTGCCCAAGGAATTTCTTCTGATTATGGAAATCTCCATCTGTACAACTGAAAAATAACTGTGATTTCCTCGGAGAGACTGTAATTAAAATATGTCCTGGTTAAGTCTGCACAGGTTAAAGGCTGATGAGGGTAAAGTCAGTATGAAATTAACATAAAGTATTAAGCAGATACTTTCTTGAACTGTAGCAAAATCAGCACAATTATGAGCAGGATGGGGTGAAGCACAGAGATGAAAGTATAAAATTAAATTCCTTCTCATTTTATTCAAGTCATTATGTTTACATACTATTTTTCCTTAATCCATTCCCCCTTTTACATCATGCCTTTAGAGCCAGGGATATTTGTTTGCTTACTAGGACAGGTAAAGGTGATTGCAACAGGTTACCCTGAGGATATGTAACAATATTATAGGCTGTGTAGTCTGTGGAAAGGCTCTGGGAAGACTTTATTGTGGCCTTCCAGTACTTGAAAGGTGCTTATAAACAGGAGGGAGTCTGACTTCCTATATGGTCTGATAATGATAGAACAAGTTAGGAATAATTTTAAACTAAAAGAGCGGACATTTAGGTGAGATACAAAGAAGACATTCTTTACTCAGAGGGCAGTGAGGCAGTGGCACAGCTGCCTAGAGAAGCTGTGGGTGCCCATCCCTGGAGGTGCCCAAGGCCAGGTTGGATGGGGCCCTAGGCAGCTTGAGCTGGTGGTGGCAGCCCTGTCCATGACAGGGGATTGAAACTGGGCGGGTTTTAAGATACCTTACAACCTAAGCCATTCTATGATCTTTCTTTTCACAAATAACACTTCACTCTATTTCCCAATTTTTGCCGTGCTTTAGTGAAGAGGTGCTGGAGGAACAAGATGAATTACTGGAAATACAAAACTATCTTGGCTTTACTACCCACTAGCACTAATAACTAGCTAAGCTTAAAATGGGTAAGCAAGCCCTGTCCTTTTAGAGGAAAAAGCATCTTTCTCCTTAAGGAACATACAAAGGATACTAACAACTGTTCTTGAAGGCAAAAGTTGCAATCTCTGGCACTCTGGCACAAGAGAACATTTATTTATATATTAGAAGCATTCATTTCAGAGGCAGAGGTGGGAGGGGGCAGAGGAGGGGAGAGGAAGGAAAAAAAAAAAAGGCTTTCCTCCACCTTATTCATAGTACAAAAAAAACCATAGAGAGGAGTTCCAATAAAGTAATGTGAAATAGAAAAATCTAGGACATATATGTTCAGTAAAGGTATTCTCTTACATAATGAAATAATGGGAATAAGCTTTACTTAGAAAATCTTCTTAACTTGCTAGAATTGGATAAATTGCAATAAAGCATGAAATAGTGTGGTTTGCTTCAAATAAGCAAGTCACAGCTATTGAATATAGTTAACATGCAAGCCTGTGTTTATTCAGAAATGAAGTGTGAGTTATCGTTTTCTTTGTTTGAGGAGCTCTTTATTTTAGTGTTAGGTCATCTGACTAGTGAAATGTGATGAATGGGAAGATGCAAGACAGGAGCTATGTAGTCTATTTTAAAAATGCTCTTTAGCTGAAAGACTTAGGAGAACATAGTAGAGTAGCACCCATACTTGTGGCAGAATCTTAACCCTAATTTTGATTCTGTTTAACAAAAGCATTTTGTTTGACTTGGCAACTTACTTGGTTAACGTTGAAGATAATCGCGCTCAGTGTGGACGTGGTAGAGGCCAGGGAGAAGGACTGTCCTCTTGAATGCTGCCTTGGGACGTGGAAGATGCTGGTATATTTCTGCTAGATTAATTTGAACTCCAACTTCTTTCTCTCTCTGTAAAGTGCTCTCCTTGTTATGCTTTCACATGGTCTGCTCTTACTCTTTCCTATCAAAACAGTTTACATTAATACAATGTACTTAATCTGCTCACTGGAGTGGTGTCTGAACCCTGAGAGTGTTATCTCCCATGAAAGTACAAGGGTGCTCCAAATAGCCACCTGATCAAACCTCTCATCCTTTACTCCTATGGACAGACACACGGAAAAACACCTCTTACTCAAGCCTGGTAAGCTTGCCTAGTGGTTGAAGGTGAGCTGGCCACTCTGACCACCCCTTGGTTTTGTTGTGGTGCAATAGGGGGTGCAAAAAACAAAGCCTTAAAGGAGAGATGTAATAACTTTATACAGACTGTTGATGCTTCTTTCTCTGTGTGTCTTCTGATTTCATGACTGGCTGGCATCATCCCTCTATCTTTCCTGCCCCCCATTCCCTATGCTCTCCAGTTATTAATGCACTTCCCTGCTTTTCATCCACCAGTGGCAGTGGATATGCTGGGACCATCCATCTACAGAAAGAAACAGCTTCCTTTCAGCTCCAGTACTATCTTGTTTCCCAAATCTAGGCCGCTGGTAGCCGGGGCTGTTTCTGTATTTCATCTTTCAGCCCTATGATGCCAGGTGAAGATTTTTACTCTCCCACTCCAGAAAATTAGAAATGAACATATGAAATTGCTTTAAGAGTGAATAGCTGTATAAAGTGGGAGAAGAAATGCTTAAGTGCACCAGAGAAAAATATCTAGTGAGTATGGATAATCTTTTTCTTATTAGAACCTATTTCTGTCCATCAGTTATTTTTGTTTCAGAGCAAATATAAACCAGATTTAGTTTTCCAAAGTCAGGGTAGGACTGTCAATTTAACCCAGCTGAAGATCTGCTCTCATTTTTCTAACCAAAAAAGTGTTAACCTAGTGCAGATAGACTTTATAAATTGACACCACTCAGCTTTCAATGTGAAGCTCTTGCTGTGGCAGATAATGGCTAGAAGTTTTTTGCTGCCTGCTGTAAGTGAAAGGGAGTTCTCCTCCTGATCTCTTAAACCAAGCAGAGATTCACATAAGCAGCAGAGTTCAAAGTTAAGAAACCTTTCTAATATCTAGCAGCCATACAATTTTTTTCCTTAAAGACATTTGCCTAATTTTTATGTAAATAGCCACAGTCTGGTGGCCAATCTAATTCAGCAGTATTACTGCTGGCAAACAAGGGATTAAGAAGAAAATGCTGTATTGAAATGGAAGCCGTAGGGCCTGATAGAGCCAGGTTACCATTAAATTCTATAGATACTGTATCCTTCTTGCCAGCTCTATTGCACTTTAATCCAGTGCTGAGGGTTTTCTATAACTAAAAAGTACTTCTTTAATCCTTTTTTCACACACTGTAATGCAAACCTTGATGCTGAATAATCCACTGAGGTTTGCGTATTTGTTAGATCTCTACTTCATTAAATTACCAAATTCAACTGGCAGCAGAGCAGGGTGGCAAAATGTCAACATGGCTTTGCAAAGCCAGCGGTTGCTCATTTCTAAAGATGAATATGATCTCTATTAATGCCTGTTTACTGCATTTCAGCACTAACCTTTATTAAGTGAGGGAGGGATGGGAGGAATTCCAGGGCATGCTTTCAAAGTGCAGTAACATTTTTTTCCTCAATCCACACTTGATTGAACCTTAAAAACAAGGGCTATGGGTTTACAGAGGCACTGAGTCTTAACCTGAATATTTTGTTCAATTTGCACTGTGGTGTTGATATCATATGGTCTTTGAAAATTAATCAGTATTGTGACACTTGATGCAGCAAACACGTGCCAAGAGAAACAGAAACCCAACATGAAACAGTGGGATCAAAGTCGCATATGTTTTCTAGTGGCTGATAAAACATCTTCCTCCAGCCATCTGAGTGTCTGATCTGCAGACACTAATCTCTTGAATTTCTGGTGAGATTCCTGGTCCCTGATCAGTGTTATATTTCATCTACATTGTGCTTGGGTTAAGGAGGAAAGAAACTATTATTCAGTGTAATATAATGTCAGTAGCAGCGTCAAGGATCCAGATATTTATTTAGATTCAACCCTGAGGGGCACTGGCATAATTCTAATGTTGAATGTAGATCATCTGAATTCTCGACTCAAAGTTTTTGACACTTTGTTCTCAGTGAAATACCCTGCCATTCATACCCGTTCTTTCAGTGAAATAGGCTCTTGGACAAGTCCATGGAACTTTTACTTGAGAAAGGAAAATACTTCTGTCCCTACCGTAAACAGGGCTCACAAAAAAAATTCCACTAAACAAAGCTGCATGCTGGGAAGTACAAAAGAGAAGCATTATTAAGAAATCACTTAAAACCAATATGAGACTAAATACCCCATGTTGGGTTAAGACTTTTCCATATCTAGAGTAACTAAAGGGAGTCTAATTTTTAACCATGCTTGGAAGGTACTGGAGACAAGAATTTAGTCACACTTCATTTGAATTCCTCAGGAGTGTCTTTGTTTAATTTAACACAACTGAACTGAGTTGAAAAGAGGCAGAACCCATGCCTGAATGTGACAAAAGTCTCAACAGAAACCTGAAACAGTCTTTACTTTTTATGGTTTTTGATCTTTCATCTCCCAGGAAGAATGAATCATACCCCTGTGAGAAATGACCTAACCAGTTCTCTTCTTTGGTTGGAACTGCACAACTGAAAAGGAATGCAGTGAATGCAAAACATAGTCTTTGCAGCTTTTTAATATACAAAAATTTTAAGCAACTTTCTTGAACTATTTATTATTCCTTGTCAGCACCCAAGTGTTGCTGCTTGTTGAGAACTACTAGATGGATCTAACATATGTATAAGTGAAGAGCAATGTGTAGAGATGGAGAAGTGCATTGAAAACTGCTGTATAAATTTGCATCAGGTGTTCTGAGCTATTTCAGACAGTTCTGCAAACTACGTTGGTGGGATAAACACAACAAATTGCAACAATTATATGAGGGGTAAAAAAGAGCTCCTGCTATAAGGAAAATTAGGCAAATATGCTCTCAATATTGAGAACATTATTTTGAGTTATATAGTATAGATTGTAGGTACCTGGTGAATCAGGCTACTTAAGACATGACACATAAAATGCTATAATAAGAGACTGCACTGTAGAAATGGGGGGATAGTTTAGATGAGTTAAATTATGCGCAATTCATCTTATCTTGGGGGAAGATAAAAACAACATGATTTCTTAAGTCCAAACTATTTCTGTATTTTTCAAGTCCATGAATTTCTGTTATTTTCATTGCTTTTCATGGTGAAAAGAGCTCCAACTGCACTTTTTTTTTTTTTTTTTTTTTTTTTTTGACTGTGCATATCATATTTCTTTTATTAAGGTAACTTAACTTTCACTGAAGACTATCTCAACTCTCTCCTTACTGGTAATTTATGAAGTTCTGAACATTCACAAAACTGTACCCGACGTAAGAATGAGTTACCAAGATGCATAAATTACGCTAGTGAGTTTACATGAGATATTGTCAGTGAATAGAGTCATTTGTAGAGTACTGTGACCCTACATGCTGAAAATAATGTAACTTGAACAAAGCAAGATAGATGTTGTGCTTCTTCTCTGTAGTGAAATATACAGTGTTACTTTCTAGCACATTACTCTGGTCTTACATTATAAGATGTGGAAGAGACTACTAAGTTACGAAGATGTTACTCAACTATTAACTTATGCATGTGAGTTCCTCTGTTTCCCAAATGAATCCCAGGTGAAGCCACATGGAGTTTTGCCCGCATTTGATTCTAGGAGGTAGTTTACCAGAAAACTATGATGGTATGTTTAATAAGGAGGGGAATCCTCTCAACACTTTAAAGTGTCAGCACTATGCTTGATACTGTTTAAGCAGTATACGCTTCCACAAAGCACTGTGCCATTCATATCTAAAAGAAAACTTGATCTCTCTACTAAAGAGTATGAAAGGCTTTACAGCTGAAATGGTGAATTTAGTGCCACAGAAATGAGGATTCAGCCTTGCAAATGACAAAAAAATACTTATAGTCTTGCTACTTGGGGTAAAAATTTGTAAGGGAGGAGAGTCTGTATGCTTCAATACAGTCCATAAGCCAGTCAGTTCTCTCTGTGATGGGATGGAAGTTGGTGCTGACCGTAAATCTCATCCATTCTTGCAACTACTGCGTGGGAGGTATATCTGCTAAAACAATGACAGTGTTTTCATATAATGTCAGCTTATGTATGTTTTGACTGTGGGGGTTGATAAGTACCTCAACTGATTCATACAAGATTGGACTGAGAGATGCAAAAATAACCAGTGTTGGGAAAGAATCCTGACATGCAGAAGTTTCTGGTTAGGTAGTCACAGGGCACAAACTAACTCCTGGGGTAGGGGGACAGGATTTTAGTTGCTGTCCTATCTTTTCCTCCCACATAATCATGCATGTAGTGGAGTGATGGCACTGGTTGACAAAGGGAAAGCAGCTGATATCATCTACTTGGACTTCTGCAAGGCCTTTGGCATGGTCCCCCACCACATCCTTATCTCAAATTGGAGAGAATTTGAAGCATGAACTGTTCAGTGGAAAAGGAATTGTTTGGAAGTTTGCAGCCACAGTGTTGTGGTAAATGGCTCTAGGTGCCGGGGGAGGTCAGTAACGAGCAGTGTACCCTAGGGATCCCTCTTGGCACCAGTACTCTTTAAGATCTTTATCAGATCTTTATCACAGATGATGGGATTGAGTGCACTCAGCAAGTTTGCTGATGATGCTAAGCTGAATGATGCAGCTGATACAGAAGAAGGAAGGAATGCTATCTAGAGGGACCTTGATAAATTTGAACGGTGGGTCCATGTGAACCTAATGAGACTCAACAAAGCAAAGTGCAAGATTTTGCATTTGATTGAGGTAATCATGGTTATATTTACAGACTGGAAGAAGAAATCCTTGAGAGTAGCCCTACTGAGAAGGACTTAGGAGTTCTAGTTGTTGAAAAGCTTAATATGAGCCTTGCAGTTGCCCTTGCAACCTTGGAATACCAATGGTATTCTGGTTTCTGCCCATAAAGGTGGCCACCAGAGCAAGAGAGGTGATTGTCTTCCTCTATTCTACCCTCCTGAGGCCCCAGCTGGAGTACTGTGTCCAAGACTGGGACTTCCAAGACAGGAAATATGCAGAGCCTTAGGAGTAAGTGCAGAAGAGGGCCATGAGGAGGATCAAAGGGCTGGACTACCTCTCTTATTATGATACGTTGAAGGAGCTGGGATTGTTCAGGCTAGAGAAGACTGTGGGAAGACCTCATTGCAACCATCCAGTATTTAAAGAAAGTTTATAAACAGAAGCTTTTACATAAGGACAAGGGAAATGTTTTGAGATTAAGAAAGGGAGATTTAGGTTAGATAGCAGGGGGAGGTTCTTTACTGAGGGAGTGGTGAGGTGCTGGAACAGGTTGCCCAGAGAGGTTGTGGATGCCTTGTCCCTGGAGGTGTTTAAGGCCAAGTTGGATGCGGCCCTGGGCAATCTGATCTAGTACTTGATCTAGTGGCTAGCTACCCTGCCTGTGGCAGGGAGATTGGACCAAGATGATCCTTGAGGTCCTTTCCAACCCAAGCCATTCTGTGAATGTGTGTGTGTAGCTCCTACTCATATGAGCTCTGTACCAATTTGCTCAGAGACATGGTGGAATCTCCATGCTTTGAGATATTCATAAATTGCCAGATATGCACGCCTGGGCCACTTGCTGTAGGTAATTCTGCCTGAGTAGAGGTGTTGGATAAAATGACCGCTAGTGGTCTATTCTTACTCCAGACCACATGTGATACCATAATCCTGTGCCTACATTTAACCTAGTACATCAGTAAAATGGAAAATGTGGCAAATGGAAGAAATTCAGATCTGGTTTTCACTTACAGCATCTCAAATGTTAAAAATATCAGCAAAAATCTTAAAATAGTGTTCTCATACTCATGGCGATGGCAATAAAATCGGTCATGATTAAGGTCAGTTAAGACAAAATTGAGAAACTTGAGTCTGATTTCCAAGCTTGTTGCCTATGGAAAGATAATTAGCTCTGGATCAAAATTGGCAGCAGAGCATTTTTCTCTCTATGTTGGCTTAGTTCTGGTGACTCAGTAAATGTGCTGTGTTTTTTCCTTTAGTAGTCTGCTTTGCTTTACAACTGTCCCCTTTTGGGGACTGTGTTTGTGATGTAGGAAGGCATCTTAGCTCCTGTGGTCACATCTGTGTCTCCCTGCTTAGAATGAAACATGATCCTATTGTAGAGTCTTGTCCAGAGATAAAATTCACTCCTGGTCTTTTATGCATTGTTTCTCATACTCTGTACATCCCGATCTTGTCTCTGTGATCTTGAATCTGTTTAAAATGTATAATGAAGTGATAGCAGGTGAAGAAAATCCAGTCTGTAATCTTTGGAGTACATGCATGGAACATATCTCAAAACCAAATGGTACCATTTAAAAAAAAAAATCTAGAGAAAAAATGTGCACTCGTTTTACTGTTTTATTATAATTTTTGACCACAATAAGAGACAAGACACTGATTTGATGCAATGCTGCCCATTTTCAATTACATTCTTAATGTTCTACATAATCATAGAACCATTTGAGTTGAAAGGGACCTTTGAAAGGCGATCTATTCCATCTCTGTAATGAACAGGGACACCTGTTTATCAGGTTTGCTCAGAGCCCTGCCCAGCCTGATCTCGAGTGTCTCTAAGGATGGGGTATCCACCACACCACTAGGCAACCTATTCCAGTGCCTCACTACTATTCCTGTAAAATAACTTCTTCCTTATATCCAATCTAAATCTCTTTTAGTTTGAAACCTTTTTCACTTGTCCTACCATAACAGGTCCTGCTAAAGAGTTAGTCCTCTTCTTTCTTATAGCCCTCTTTTAGCTACTGAAAGGCCACTCTCATGTCTTCCCAGAGCCTTCTCTTCTCCAGACTGAACAAATTGCAGCTCTCCCAGCCTGTTTTTGTAGGGATGATGTTCCATCTCTTGGTTCATTTTTTGTAGCCCTTCTCTGGAGGTACTCCAGCAAGTCCATGTCCTTCCTGTACTGAGGACTCAACATTTGGATGGCTTACTCCAGGTGAGGTATACCAGTGTGGAGCAGAGGGGCAGGAACACCTCCCTTGACCTGCTGGCCACACTTCTTTAGATTCAGCCCAGGATACAGTTGGCTTTCTGGGCTGTGAGGGCACGTTGCTGGCTCATGCCCAGCTTGCTATCTACCAGTACTCCAAATCCTTTTTGGCAGGGCTGAGCTCAATCCTTTCATCCTCCAGCTTGTATTGGTGGTGGGAATTGCCACAACCAAGGTGCAAGACCTTTGTGCTTGGTTCTGTTGAACCTTGTGAGGCCTGCTGCTTGGGCCTGTCCAGGTTTCTCTGGATGGCACCCCATTCCTCCCCAGTTGTAACCCAGTGCTAGGGTACAAAGAAAAGTGATGTTTTGTTTAGTGATAATCCTTTCTAGCTCTAGTGATGAGCAAAAGGCAATCAATTATTTATTTTTTTTCCCTGGTATATTTATGAAATCTCAGAGGAAATGTCGTGCTATGTTGGTAACTGTAGGAGATTTGCCACCTTTTCAGGGAAGAGAGAATACATGGGGTCTTCCCTTGATTTCTCTTCTGCTGATGTCCACTAGGAAGAATGTGTTACTCCTAAGTCCGAGGTAAAGCTTTGATCAATAGAAGAAAATTATGCAAATTTACTGTTGTCCAAGTTTAAGTTGATGGTTTTATTTCTAAACGTGTGTGCACTAGAAAAAGGTCTAAATTTGCTCCACTTAATATACATGTAGGGTAATCATATGTATACACAGGTATGGTATATATGGTATAAATATGTGTACTTATATTTCTGTAGTTGCATTCATATCCCGTGTGTGTGCATGTGTAAAGCAAAAATATTTTGTCATTGCCAAGCATATGCAGTGAGTAAAAATACATCCATCCACCAATACAGTTTTCTGACTCTTTCAGTCCTGCCACAGAACCTCTTCCTTGGGTGGGAGGAATAATGAGGGAGGAAAGTGATGCTATTCATAGAAAATGGATCACTGAAATGAAGTTTTATGAAACATTTTTCCCACCTCTCATTAAACTTCTACTACTTTAAAATATACATTTTTTTTTTTTCCTAGAAAAAGGTACATATTCTAAAAGTCCTTTCCAAGCTTCTTAAATGCTACTTTTTCTTATTCCACTCTTCAAAGAGCAGCAACCACGCTATCCCTCTTTTCAACTTCAAACCGTGCTGCTCTGTTGGTCCAGCACAGTGAGGGTGCTTTGAACCTGAGAAGAGAATCTAGCTTTTTTGGGGGATCTCAAAAAATGCTTTTTGAAAAAGCTGTAATTAGCATTTCCTTTTCAGTCACATCACCTTTCCCGACTTTCATAAAAATAAAACAAATAATAATCATATTTACACGTCTGGTTCCCTAGGGTCTGACAGATACCTTTTGTTCATGCTTTCTTGGATTTTTCTGATCCTGTTATCTGGACTTTCAGGTAGACATTTTTGTATCTGTGAAACTGCACAGGCTGCTAACTTTGTGTGGGGCAAGCGTGAACTGACTTTGGTTTCCTCTTAGGGGTAACTTTATTCTGCAGAGAGTGAAAAGATTCACTGAATGTCAAAGGAAGTCTTTCTCACTAGACAGCCAGACCTCTGAACTTGGTGGCTTTTATTCTTGGTGGCCCACCTGAGCAGCAGCAATGTCAGCCCCAAGTACTGACAGAGCACTGGGTGTAGACTTGGAGACAGTTGAATGCTATTGGTGTTTCCTGCTCTACTTGCACTTTGCCCCAAGGGGTGTAATGGTGAGGCACCGATGGCTGAATGCTGGACCCTTTCCTAAACGAGGCCTCAAAGGATATATGAGATGCAGTGGAGAAAAGAGGAAGTGTGCTGCTGCTTTTCCTCTGTCTATAAATAGACAGGTCATCAGCACAAATGTTGTGGCTGTCTAGCATCAGCATTTCTAACTGATTTGTGGAACACCAAGTGCTCCGAAGAACACTCTTATTTCTTTGTGCTAGAAATTCATCTGTGCCAGCTTATTGTGAAATGTGGGACACCTTGTAGGTCATGTTGATACCGTTGTTTTAGCTGTGGTTACATGAAGCAGCTGCAGTCTGGGTGCCAACCAGCAAAGAAGCCTTTGCACTTCTCCACTCAGATGAGCCACTCCTGGTGGCTGCAGTGTGCTGGGGAGAGACTCCTGCTGGGACCACATGTGTCCCATGGGAGGTTGGATCTTGAGGTTCTGGGACAGCAGATTGAGTGAGGTCCTGCTAGATATAAGTGAGGATGCCTTAATCAGTCTAAATGAAAGAAGAATTGATGTGTCCCCATGGCTTGTGAACGCAGCTGTGGGAAAGAAAGGTACTTCTAGTGACTCACCAAGGGCATGCCTATAAATGCAAGGCTTCAGAAAGAAACAATTGTACAGTTAACAGCACCTTCCATTTCCTTGAAACTGCATCTATTTATTGGGAATTCTCTCTGCAATTAAATATTTTCTGGTCTGTAAACACCTCTGTGTTTACAACATGCTATTTTAGGCAGTAATGTGCCCAAATATCCTGTACTAAGAGAACTCTTCAAATGTAAGAGATTTGCTCATGGAAATTGGTTCTATAAAGCTTTCCCTTTCACCTTAGTCCCCCTCCCCCTGCCTTGTGCACAGACTGAACAGAAGCTTGCTGTTTTCCTGTAGTAATGTGGGTCTGAAGTTGTTAATACAAGCAGGTTAACAACTAACATCAAAGGTTTACCAGATTAAAGTCAAAGGAAGATGAGGTTTTCAAGGGCCTGGGTAAACAAAAAGATTGAGATCCTCAATTATCTTTAAAAGCTCTTTAATACAAACCTCAATAGGCTTAAACTAACAGAGGAACAAATGTGTCCATGCTGTGTACTACCTACAGCACTACTGGGTTGCTTACTGTAATGCGGTTCAAGGCTACATAAGGAAAGAGAGATAAGGCAAATGGGTTTGCCTGTAGAATAAGATCATTAAGAAAAGGTGATGGTTTTATTTGATGTAGTAAGAGGTGGAAGGAAAACTAACTATAGCTTAACAGGCATAGAGAATTTTGAGACGTATATGGCAATTATTAGTCATACTATTTGAATCTGAAAGGGCACTGGTTCAAAGGACTGCTTAGAAAGGCTCAGGCCGGGAAGAGGAAGCTATTAAGTCAGCTGCCCTCCTGTGAGTGAGGGGGGGATATTTTTCTCCATTCCTGAACGTCTTAGGATGTTTTTTGAGAAGAAGATGAAATTTCACAGGTGTGGCAGGAGGGATAAGATTCATTATTGTTGCAAAGATTTAGTACTCCCTAGAAAGTACCTGTTTTTGGTATGCTCAGATTGAAAACAGGACATATGCATGACCTGCTTCTATGAGATTAAGATAGCTTAAACAAAGCAACTGGGGATGTGTCATAAGTATTTATGAAGTGCATTATTTCCAATCTTCCACTGTTATGGGAAATACAGAGATTAACTAAAAAGAAAAAGAGCCCAAAACCTGGATTTAACCCGTGATCACATGTTGCTCATAATTGATTTAAAAACAAAAGGAGGAAAGCTGTAATTGCCTTTGCAATTATACACAGGGTGTAAAAGGTAAATTAAAAAAAAAAAAAAAAGAAAAAAAAGAAAAAAAGAAACGTCAGTTCATCACATTATAAGTCCTTCATCTGGTTTGTGTCTGAAGGAGCAATTAGGTATTTTTGGGGTTTTTAATGTATCTTTCATGTTTCCTGAGGTAAGAATACCCAAGGATATTTTTTATTCCTGCGTCAATAAGATAAGTGCATGTTGAGGGTGCTTGCTTTGTATCTATAATTGTACAAAATTTAAAAAGTCTATAACGTCACATACTATTCAGGCATACTGCTCTCCCTATAGAATAGGTACCTATAGAATAACTGCAAGTAAACACCTGTGAATACAGGCCACAGATAAGTTCTTTTGTTAAAATAGAGTGGTTTTCTCTCGTGCTGCCTTAATTGTGTGTGAGGTCACTGGAGTTTAGTACAAATTGAATGTGGAATTATGTAAGTACTAGATATGAAATAATTGCCATGAAGCAAACATTTCAAGTTTTTCAACTTCCTAGTGTCTCAGAGATGTACATTTACAAAGCTATTTCACTTATTGCCTCAGAGCAAGGTTTGAGTACACCTCTACAATATTGCATTTACTGTAAGATTTTTTTTCACTCCTTAATCTTTTAGAGATTCATTTTGTTGGTCATCATATTCCTGACTGTTTTCTGACTTAGTGGTATAAGATTCCTCATCATGTTCAACTGTGATGAAATTGATTTGATCTGTTCAGTGACTTCACATTTTTATATTAGTTCATGGTACAATTATTGCTACTGTTGGTGTCTTATAATTCTTCCAATGTTTTTGATGGTTCTGAAAGGATATTCTGAGATACAGTTTTATAAAAACAATAACATTTGATTATGAAAAAACACTCTTTTTTTTTAAGAGTGAAACAGAAGGTAGAATATATGATGGCTACATTTTAAAGGTGATGGCTTGGTACCTTTTTCCCGGATTTTATTTCATTTTCCTCAATTGATGTGAATAGTCTTCCATTGTTATGTCTGTCAGAGAACACAAAACCTCAGAAGAATGTGCATCATGCAAAATGGAACATACAGCTATTGCATATGACTATTCTGTGTATTAGTATTAAATCAGCTTTTCTATAGCTTTGTTTTCATTTGTAGGGCAATAATCTTTGCTTATCATTTTCAGGTTGTCTTCATATATTCTACCTTGTAGTAACAGTTTAGTATGAACTCTGCTATGTAGGTCTCTGGGGGAGTTTTGAAAGTAGTAAGATGTATATGTATTGAGTTCCAATCTTACATTACAAAAAGCATGGAACACCACAATTTTTTCCTCGTACCAGGCTGCAGTATTGTTTTCTGTCAAGATGCTGAAATGCTAAATGACTCAACTGGACGGGAACTGTGTTATGAGACTTAGAAGAATATGCTTTGTCGGTATTTATAGAACATTATCACCCATGCAATTTTCTCACTCTTCTGTTTTTTGCACTGACCACTATCAAAGATCTTTTTGCAATAGACATGTACAATGTAAGCTACTGTCTGCTTCATCTATGCTCCTCAATACACAGTCTGCTTTACCAGGCTGTTCTCACTCCTTTGCCATCATTTCATTGTTGCTATGGTGAATTAGGAAAATACTGACTATTAATTTGATGCTGAACGAGGCATATTCTTAACTCAGTGAGGGGGGATTTACCCACATAACTGCTAATAATGTGGAGGTATAGACTCTTGTTTCCCATGCTGAATGCTCTGTAGCTTCCAGCTGTCTTTGAAACAGCTGTTGAGAAATTCTGTGTCACTGTCATGCCAACCAAATGGAAGGATTCTTACTTAATGAGGAGAAATAATTCAGATACCTGCCCACCTAGAAGACAAGTGAAAAATAGCTCATTCTGTATTTTCATGGGCAATTAGTGTTCCGTACAAATTACTAATGAAAACGAACTAAAATTACAAAATAATCAGGTAAACCGGCTGCAATTTAGCTTTCATACGACCATGGTCCCACAGGGTTTATGGTGAATTTGTGAATTGGTGAAGTTAGGATAAAACACCCACCAGACATTTTTCTGCTTCTCATGGGCCGATCTTGAAAGTACTCAGTTGCATGTCAGTTGTATGCTAATGAGGATAGTGCGCAAGCAGTGAGCAAATGTGAGGATTCTTTTACAATTTATGCAGGAAAACAATCCTAACGCATTAACTTCCTCATGTGAATCTCTGATTTGAGAAACAGTTGCAATTTCTGCAGCTCTCTCCTTTGCTTTCTGCTGATTCTCACAACTCTGTGCTTCAGAGGGGGACAGTGTCCCTTCCTAGGAGAAGGAAATCCTGAAGAGATGAAGTAGCTGAAGATCATGTTGTATTTTCAGTGGATCCCTGCCTACAAAAGGAAGAATGTTGCTGGGCCAGTGGATCCCAGCTTTGGTAGAAAAGGATTTGGAGATACTGTTGCGATACTCTTTGGGATGCTTTTGTTTTTAGGTTTTTTTGTTTTTTTTTTTCTTTACTCAATGGAATGGAGTGACAATCACAACGATCCTATTCTTGCAAGGGAGGGAATGACCTAACCCAACAGAAAGATGAAAAGTTTTTTCCGTTGCGGTGACTGCAACTACTGTTATGAGTCGTGCACTTTACGTGAGAAGTTTGATAAACAAGATGGTGGGTGTTATATGTATATATATATATATTAATAAAAGGACCGTTATCATTTGGAAGAAAGTCATCAAGAACTAATTTAAAAACAGAAGAAAGGATAATGTATGTTTCTATACCATACCAGTGTGAAAACTGTGAGCTTTAATCCTCTGGCAATGTGACTCTTGCCCAAGTTAATAGGAGTTGCAAGGAGTGTCTACCTACCTCCTTGTGACAGCATGGATAGGTAAAAGAGATGGTGCAGATACTTTAAGTTAGAGAGCAGAGTCTTCCACAGAGACAGATGTCACCCTTTAGGAAAAGAGAAGCTTCAGACATGCTGGTTTTTTATAATTGAAAAGCATTGTCAGTTTGGCAGCTTCTGGGACACTGTTTAAATGACAAATACTCATGCTAGTTGAAAATGATCCCTGCTTAGCTGACATTGGCAATGTTTTGTATTTTTGCTCTTTCTCGTTTCTAAAAGGCTAGTAGATAATTTCTATTCATCACGCTTGATAAAAAATTAGGCACGGGAAGCAAATTTCCCAAACACTTTCATCTCAGAGCTGTCCTAGCTACTGTGTCTTAGAGCTCCTTATTAACACTATATGCAGATACATACTCTGTATGTGAATGTGGCACTGAAAGGTAAAAGCAAAGGAATACAGGCATCCTCTTTTGCTCACTTCTCTTGCTGACATCTTATTCTTCTTGGCTGTGGCTCTCCAACATGTGAGAGCACTCACAGTAACCTAGATGAAAAGAAAGTTTGGGCAGCCCTAAAAACTTAGGCTGTTTAATCTATGCTTCACTAGTAGAACACACATTACAGAGGGAGCATGCATAGTCACCTGTCTTAAAGAGCAAAAAGCTGAGAACTTTTATTTTATTTTTAATCAGAAATAAAAGAAACACTTTCTTACTCAATTTCCACATTTACTTACCCATCACATTACTGGGTAGACTGCTTTCACCATTGCGCATGGTTACTTAAATAATGCCTTTGTCCTACAGTCTGCTTAATAATGAATTGGCACAAAACATATTGCCAACATGTATAGTTCAGAAATACACTTTCATACCGGTGTGAGAATTTGTTTGGAGCCCCTCACAATCTCAAGAGGCTTTGTTCTGTGAAACTGTCATCTGATGAATGATGCTGTGTGGCAATACAAAAGGAAGAGGCATAACATGTTTTTTTTCTGTGTAAAGCTGGATAGTGGTGAGTTTCAATTAATAATATTTTTACTCTTTTCTGAAATATTTAGATCTCAAGTTTGTGAAGATATATTTGAATACTTGCAGAAGTTGATAAGCTTTTTTTTTTTTTTTTTTTTTTCATCTCTCTGAACATTAAGGATAAAATAATACTGCCATGGTCAACACCATCCAAACAGAATAGTGAGGCAGGAGCAGGAATTATCCCAATTATACTTGGATTATTGTATAAACTTTGTAATAAGCATTGTAAAGTTAAACATATATATATATTTTTTTTCCAAATTGGTGTGATTTAATTTCATTAGTGACATTAAAGGCCTTACTTGAAAAACTCAAAGCCCAGAGCTGGAATATTTTATTCATGTCTATGTATGTCTGGAAAAGATAAAATTGATTAAGACTGGTGACAACTTCTTAATAAAGTTGTGATTAGAGTGCCTTCTTTCTGGACTCAGACTTTAAAAATTCTAGATTTTTTTTTTAATTTAATTTTTTTTTTCCTCAAAATATAGCAACTTTTGAACTAATTTCCATGCAATGGAATTTTTCATGCAATTTCCATGCATGTATCCTTATTCCATTCCAACAAATTGCATGAAATATGAAGAAATTGTAGATGGGAAAAGATCGTTTTATTTTGGTCTTGAGAAAACAAATGCAGTGAAAAGTGCTTGAATCAAGAAAAGATGTTTTTAACAGTTAGACAGTGTTTATCTCAACCTGCTGTGTTCAAGGGATCATGCTATTTCTAAAAGTATGGCTGCATTTTTAGCCAATTATTGGAAAGTCAGAGCTGACCATAGGAAAATGGAGCTGAAGTCTTGTCAGAATAAGTCCTCAAATAGTATATTACCAACCCTGAAAATAAGAAAATAGCCTTGCATTCCATGTGGTTGTTTCTGGAGCACTATTTCTGTAATCAGCTTGGCATCCAGAAAGGGATCTTTCTGACTTTCTTGAGAACAGAGTGGGGACACCAATACTACTCAAGCAGTGGCAATGTGTGTGTTGTGAACCTTAACCTTCAAGAAGACAGAACACATGTTCTGTTCTTAATACTTTGTTTCTGCTTAAAGTTTTCATATGGACTCTGGGATCTGAGACTTCAGGAGAAATACCATTATAAATATCCTTCTAATTCCAATGAATTAGAAATTCATTAGAAATACCATTGTTGGATCTGTTAGTGTTGTCTAGTAAAATTGTGGTGACCGTAACTAAATGTATTAAATAACTTTTTAAAAATTATTTTGCTTTTAACAGATCACAAGATATATAATAATGTTACAGAATATTTTTAATTTTGAAATTTTTCATATTTGTTTGGTATTACAATGTAAAATGTAGTAAAAGAGATGGCTAGGGCTGCAAAATCTGTTGCTTCCATAGTCTAAGAGAAGAAAATGCATTTAGTCTGGAAAGAAAGCCTGAGATGGTACAATTCTGATGTTTTCCATTTAGAAATCAGATTATATTTGGCAGTGGCCTTTACTTTCTACCTTCATAACTCAATCAAAGGACTTTGCAAAGCACAGTATCTTTAATTTCTAAGTCTTACTGAACAATGTTTAGATTACATTAAACTCCATCCTTTTGAACAAATCATAACAGAGAGAATCAGGAAAGAAAATTTAAGTTCTTAGTATATGAATGTATCTTGCTGCTTTTAAATTCTCAGGTTTACAGGAACTTTTGTTTAGGCCAAGAAATATTACAGATGATACAAGGCTAGAAGGAGTGGTAGAACTTCAGCAAGAAAAACCTCCATACAGAGAGACCTTAGCCAGCTGAAAGGCTGGGCCAACAGGAATTCCATGATGTTTTAGCATATATAAATGTGAAGTTCAACACCTGGAACAGAATAATCCCATACAACAGTATAGGCTGGGTTCTCTCTGGCAGTAGTCATGCTGAGAAGGATCTGGGAGTCTCTAGCTGGACGTGAGCCAGCAGCGCTTCACTGCAGCGGTAAAAGCAAACAGCCTCCTGGGATATAAGATCAAGAGCATAAACCATAAGTTCAAAGGGTGTGATGATTTCGTACTATCTGCCACTGGAGTACAGCTGGAATGCTGTGTCCAGTTTTGTTTCCTTCAATTCAAGAAATGCTGGAAAACTAAAGGAGGGTCAGTGGAGGGTTACAAAGATGATGAGAGTAGCAGAGAACTTGACATATAAAGGGCTAATGAAGAAATTGGGTTTGCTCAACCTACAGAAGAAATTCCTTTGCTAATCAGTTTTCCAAAGTCTATGATGTAATTATAGAGAAGATAGAAGCGCTCTTTTTGTATGTATATGATGACAGGACAAAAAGAACAGACATAAACTGTGCTCAAAAACCTTTGTATGAATATAGGAAAAAAGCCTGAACTATGAGAAAAAAACAAACAAATGGAGCATATTGAATACAGATAGGATCCTAGTTGATGGGAATATTTGAGATTTTTTGACACTTGTTTGCACTACATGATTTCAAATAAAGGTTGTATCAGATATACTTCTGAGGCCTTTCTGCACCTAAACTTTTCTGTAATTGTGAATCTACAGGAAAAGAAACAAAGAAAAAAAAAAAAAAACAACCAACATTTTAATTCCATGAAAAATGCCTATGGACTAAATTTTAAGCATGATATAAGCAGGCTCAGCATCACTCAAACCGGATAAGTTGTGCGTATACACATACACAAGCCAAAGCTGAATTTACTCTTAAGATTTTGGGATTAAAGTCAAGTAAAAGCATAATATGGATGTATTATACTGCAAGCTATGCAAGATTGATATTAAAGCTGCTGAAAAGCTGGCTAAGACCATTTATAAGCTGAGCTGGTAAAGTTATCTGCCTTATAATAGCCCCCACAGAAGTTCTTGTTTTGTGCTCTTTTTTGATAATTGATATTTGGAACTGTAATAAAATGTAATAATTAAAAAATCCCACATATCCAACATTCTGCATGGAACTGAGGACTCAGGAATTTGAACTTATTGGATCCCCTTGATATTATTATTATCAGAAAGAGCCACCTTGTTGTTACTAGAAGAGAAGACATTGGTGAAAGAGAGAAGTGAAGTCCACGGTGTTGACGTTTACTAATGAAATAGATTTCCCATAGTGGATCTTTGAACCTTTTTAAGGGATACAAAAGTTTTCTTTTCCAAAAGAGATGAGTGGATCAGTAGCTTCCAAAGAGGACTGTGAATTATACGCGAGGTTCCCTTTGGCTGACTTTGCAATAGGCATGGATTATTATAGTGACTATCTTGGTTTCTGAGTCCTCAGAAACAGTAAAAATAAACCTCTACTGAATAACTATTTCTGCATAGGAAGGAAAGCATTTTCTTTAACTTGTTTGTTGCACTTCATAACCTGTGAGGAAAGCAAATGTGGGTGGAAGTTGTTTCACATAGTCTAAATAGTTCAGTAGCTGTGTCATGGGAGTGGTGGTTGTTTTTTTTTATATTTTAAGCCTGCAGTTGAAATATTTATCTCTACACAAGGGTGTAGAGTGTATATCTTAAGTATGGTGTCGATATGTCCTGACCCAGATGAAAGCTTCTTAACTCAGTTTTTTTTCTCAATCCTGTTACCGCACATTAACTGTGAACGAGATTATTCTCTAGTCTGCCAGTCAAGCTGTTCAGAGAAACCAGGAAAAAAAAAAAAAAAAAAGTGAGGCATAGGGGGGAGAACAGATTCTGCTTTTGTCAGTCTGCCATGGGATCAGCAGGACAAGGACCTAAACTTCCCATATTATTAAGAACTACAACTGCTTCTGTTATAGAGCAGTTAGCTGATATACTAGACAACAGAAACACATTTTGGATAATTTTTGTTCTCCTTTACATTGAATCAAAATGCTCATAAGGGCATAATTACAGAGCAGCACTATATTTGTAGACATTTTTCAGAGGAATATCAGCTTGAGAGTTCCTCACTCTGATTTTCAGGGAGGGTGGTTGGTGGGCTTGTGTGGAAGGACTTTCTGAACTCTGTGAGCATCTGGGCTGTTCCAGTAAGGGAGAGGCCTCTGCTTATCTCCAGGATGCTTTTGGTGCTGGTCCTGGCAGGCCAGATTTCCTCCTGTCATATCTCTCTGGCTTTGTGGTTGTATGATAATTTCCCTGAAGGGTAAAGCTAGGGCTTAGTCATCTTGAATTTTGGTCTACACATGGGGACAAGGGCTTGTACAGAGTGAGAATTAGAGATAATTAAGGCAATGGCTTTTATGCTGATAATAGCAACAGTCATTTAAGACTCTGTTTTGCTCTATGGTTGAGATTCAGAGTTATGTTGATACAGAGCTGAATTTTGGGCTACATAACTGTATCTTCCTTAGCAAGTTCTTACTTGCTGACCAGTTAGTAGTGAGGAGAAAGGCTGTGGTGTGCCCTTTGTCTTCCTGTCAACGCTTACATCTGGTTCCCTTTCATGGGAAGACCTTCATAGAGACTTAACAGCTGGGCTTTACTCAAAGGCCTCAATTTGGCCATGAAGTTCAGGCCTTCCTGTCCTGCAATTACGTGAAATGCATTTTTACCCTGGAAATTGAGTTTGTTAACCTCTAGTCAGGTCTTCAAAATCTGAAGAGCAATGAAGAGAAACCCATAAGCCTTCACTGAGCTTGCTTATCCAGGGTTAGCATGAGCCTGCAAAACAGTTTGTTGATTTGTTGTCACCCACAATTTCCACCCCAAGTCTTGAAATGAAAAACGTCAAGATGTTTCCTTCTTCCAAGTGACATGGAAATTATGAGTATACATCTTTGTGCTCGCTGAAGCAGAGCTACCCACAAGGAGCTCTGTCCATATGACAAGGAGAATCACACAATCATGGTATGGGTTATGTTGGAGGGGACCTCAAAGATCATCTAGTTCCAACTTCTCTGCCACGGGTAGAGGTGACACATTGGTAACTCATCATCAGCAGTGTCTGGTGGAGATGTCCTTTCAGTGCTGTGAAATCTAATGCTGACAGATCTCTTCCCCCACTTCACTGTGTAGAGGCTCAGCTTATGGGTCACTGACAGGCTGTGTTATTAATGCATGTTTAGTCTATGGATATCTTCCAGGAGTCACTTAAGGCTGGTGGCAGGGGCATGGAAGCCTTTGCTTCTTTGATAGATTGGGGCTCTAGAAAATCAAGATCAGCCAAGGAGCTCAGGAATTCAAGTTATGGATGGTCAGAGGTGAAATAAACCTGAGTAATGAATGTCCCAGCATCCATAAAGCTCGGGTAAATATGGTTAAGTGGTGAAATAATGCTTTATGTATCAACACTTTTAAATACTGTTACTTTGTTTTTGCCATTTGTTTTTCCAACTCCTTCCTGTCTCTCTCTCCCTCTCTCTCTTACTGGTTTATTTTCAGTTGCCGCTGTTTTCTGATAGCAGGATTACTTTTGCTTAGCTGTTGTCTGCCTTTAATACTAGCATAATGCACAGCCTGTAATAACTTTTTATTTTTCTCCTTCATGACAAAAATGTTCATCTTTTGATGTCTGTTGGAATCAGACTTTAATTTGGGAATCAACTCAGTGTAAATGTATTAATTTTAATGTTTCAACTGTTACAGTAATATAAAGGATTGAGAAATAATGGTATGGCAAAACACTGGCATGCAGATGTAGATTTGAAGCTTTAAACAGCTCAAAAATTTGAAATGTGCATCATTTCACCTCCCAGAGTAAAGTAACTCCAGTGGAAATCAAGAGCGTCCTGGAGTAGCTGAAGGTCTCTCCAGTTTCTGCTAGATAGATCCTTTCAGTATCAGTTAAAAGTGTGCATGCTGCAGTAGGAGGAACTTTTATCACTTGTGAATAATCAGGTCTATCTGCTGCTCCATCATACTTTTAGAAGATACTCTTTCCCTTTTTTGTTGGACCTGGTATTAGAAATTTATCACCACTGCATTTCACTTGCTCCACAGTGATTGAGGGTGACTGTCAGTGTTAACATACTCTACTAAATTTGGTTTTGCAAATGTAAACCTGAATTTTCTCTGCTTAAATATTAATTTATCTTAAACAACTATAGCAAAGCCATAAACAGGTACATCTGACACTGAGGAGCTTCTGACAAAGAGTGGAGCACTGAATTTTCTTCAGCAGACTGTGGAGTTTCTCACTACGTACAGTTTGTTTTATTCTTACTCTTTTTCCAGTACGGATTGCTTATGGATGGAAGTGCACATCCTAATTTGCTCCACAGAAATAGTAGGGCACTTCAACATCCTCATTTTGAAACATACTGCATTCAAATTTTGGCTGGATTTACCAAACAGGAAATTGTGCAAGGGCCTGCTCTCTTCCCATGGGTATGCTCTATAAGGAACTTGCTGTAACTGCATCTCTTATGTTTCCCTGAGAATAGTTTCTACCTTCTCTCCCAAATATTCTGTGAATAGATAAATCTGGAACAAGTTTTCTTACTAAATGCATTGGTTAGTTCTGGAAAGAGTCTTTAATGGCACTCCTGAAGATACAGGTTTCCTCTCAAAGTGCTCTTATTCTGCATGTTTTTTCCTTCTTTGAATTCCCAGGTAAAAATGAAGCAATTATTTCTTGAATTTCACGGCCTCAATTTGTTATCAGGCATAGGAAATTATGACTGATTCTGATTTATATGAAGTATTAAAGCACGAGCACTCAACTTGGTGTGCTTTCATAACTCTTATTTGCTCACAAGAGCACTGATGATACCTATATTTTTTTTTCCTTTCTTTGTACATAAATTCACTGTTATTTATTTATTTATTTATTTATGTATTTTCCGTATGGAAAATTCATAACAAAAAAATCAAGTTTTTCACTATAAAATGAAGAACTAGTTGTTTTTTTGTTTGTTTGTTTGTTTGTTTTTTAGTCTTGAATGTTTTCAGTGACTTCAGTTGGAGAAAAAAAAAATCCTAAACAAAACTGTTAACCTTAGCTTTTCAATGAATTAATTTTTTCCCATGAAAACGCTTGGACATGGAAGATTCGGAAGATATACAGAATGTTCTAGTAATGATGTTTCCAAGTAACTGACTCCAGAATTTTGTGCTATTGCAGCAAAATTAGAATGTTCTCTATTATTTCAGCAGCAGCAAATTAGTTTTGCACCAAAGGTCTGTCAATGAGTTGAATATAATACAGAATAATTTAAAAATTGTATCTTGTAGGGAATTGAAATCCCACCCCATCCAGTTATTTGGATTTTTATTTTATTCATCTAACCACTGTCTAATCATTCACAAGTGAAATTTCAAAGCATTTCGTGAGCACTTAGTAAGAATCTTTCAGCCAAATTCCCTTCTAGCAATTTGGAAGCTTTTCATAATAGGCCAGAAGAATCTTGTCCAATACCATCAGATCAAGTTTAGAAAAAAAATATAAAACAGAAACAAAACAAAAAAAGATAGCTAGAACATTAATTTTCTTTAGCTTTCTATGAAAGAGTTGTATGATGGGAAATCAGGGCACAAGAGCGAGTTAAAAGTTTTGTAAAAGAAGATCCTTAGTCAAAGTGAGCAAGGTGACTTGAGGCTGATTTTGGAAAATGATGAGCATCTGCAGAGCTGTTGGATTTCAGCTGACATTTTCTCATTACTTTTGAAAACTGCAGAAAGTGTGTTAGGTCACACAAATAGAAAGCAAGGCACCTAAGATCAATTTTTCAAATCAGGAGTACTCCTTGGCATCCCTCTGTAGGCAAATCTTCTTTTTATTCCGAGTCAATAAATAAGCCAATGTTTTGCATAGAATAGCATACAGCTACAATGTTAACTCTATAGGTGGTAGGGGAACCCAGTATAAAGAAACCTTAGTGAGACAAGCCTTAAAGTACACCACTGTTTCCCTACCTACCAAAATGAACAAACAAATTACAACAACAACAACAAAAAACCCACAAAAACAGAACCCATACAGCCAACAACAGCGATGTGGCTCTTTCATCGAGCTTATGTCACAGGCATCACACCTCAGTATTAAGTGGCAGTACACAGTCTGACATCCTTCTTTTATTACCATGATTTTCAATAGTGTAAACCGTCAACTAGATTTTTTTTCAAAATGTATCAAATTATTTCAGCCCCAGCTCAGTATGAAATGGTAGAGTTGTTATTGAGATAAAGGACAAAACTCAAACAAAAACGTTTGGGAAATTGCAAAATGACAGAAAATATGTCATTTCTAAGGAAATAGGGAAACCTGTCAGAACACACACAATTTTCACTTTATATACCTGTCATGTTTTTTTTTTTTTTTTTTTTTTTTACATTTGTGTCTAGAGAAACTAGTACATAGTTGTTCCATAAAATTCCAATATGAAGAAGGGCAATGGACAAAATGTAAGTCCTACTTCTAACATTCCTTGATTTTCTGCACTTACACTGGGCTCTTAGCTTTATTATGAAGCCATTACAGTTTATCGTGATGATAAGTATATAGGGAGTGTTAACAACAAAAGATTGACAGAATAAACTATGCATTCAAAATAAATAGGCACACTAAAGTCTGAAAACTGAGCACATATGTAAAGTACTTGCCTCTTTAAAGGATGATTTCTGTTTCTTTGGACTTAAATATCTAAAGGCATGTGTACACATTCTAAGCTGGATACATTTGAATTGCCTTATAACCATGTGAGGATGAGAGAAGCATAAAAAGTATACACAAATGAATAGCTCAGAAGTGTTTTTCTCTTGGTTTATTTTAACAGATGAGGATCAAAATGAGATTAAATTAGAGAATATCTATATTAACAAGTAGCATGGCCCAGTAGAAGTGAATTGGTAAAGCAAAATCCCACGGTTGCCCTGTAGGTGATTGTGGGAAGGTTTCTTTATACCAATTCTTGCTGAACTGCATTACTTGTGCTCTTGAAGTGTATCTTTTGGCATAATTTCATCCAAAAGGGATCTAGACTATTCTAAGACTGTCTTACAATGCAAAATTAAGTGAGGTAAATAGGGAGGATTGACAGATTCACCCTAAAGTACACTCCTGGTCTAAGCATAATTGCTGATGTAGACTTACCTAAATTGCACCTGACCCAAAGCATTCAAAAGCAGTAGTCCTGTGTCATAATTCATTTAAGAAATGAAGACGCTGAAGACACCTTAGAATAACAGTAATAGAAGTTCAGGTTCATATGAATGTAGCTCAACCTACTGAGACAAATTTGCAAGTGAGATGAGTTAGGATGAAGCAGCTGTTTCTGGTAAATGCAGGGGCCATAGGGGCATAGAAACTACTTTGCTACAATGTGATGTTACGTTCCCTGTGATGGTTAAAATCTGTCCAGTGAAAAACGGTTTAGTAGAAAATTGCTGTGCACGTAGCACACAGTTATTATAGTGTGTTGCAAAATAATAGAAGAAATTGCCATATCTTCAGCATGTAGTTGTTACGGTATCTTGCAAGATGTAAGGGAAATGAAGGTAAGTAACTGGCCTGTAAAAAGAACCTAAATGTTTCAGCAGTACTTTTACAGACTAAATAATCCTTCCTCAATAAGATGGGAATTTCTATATGGTATGGGGCATTTAGTGTATTTTCTGTGATTCTTAAAACATGTACTTTACAAGAATAGCTATTATAATATTAACAAATATGTATTTGTAGCTGTTGTAACTTCATATTAAGTTAGATTTATGCTTGAGAAATTATGATCCTTTCTATTCCTCTTGGAACTAGAGCCTCAGCTATTCTAGTGTAATGCAACTCTGTTCAAGTAATTGGAGCACCTTCTACTGAAACCCACTGATAAATCTTGCTTTGAAACTTTCTGTTTTGTTCATTCTCTTGTAGAAATCAGTCGTTATAGTATTGTAGGATAATTGAGTCTGAGAAGATGTTCTGGAGTTCTAGCTTCCTGCTGTATCAGTATTTCTATGGGATATTTAAGAACAGAGATGGAAGTGTGAAAGGTTTTTTTTTTTTTTTTTTTTTTATGAAATCATAACTAGCTGTATCACAGTATTTCAAAAGTTATATAAAGAAATGTCTTTTCACTTCTGAATAACAATGTACTCCTTCAGTGTGGGATCATAAGAAAATCAATCTGCTTAGTTTATCAAAGAAAAGCTGGGAAGGTGGTGGCTGGGTCATGATCTGAAAGTACTTAAATGGAAGAAACCACAGCTTTTTAATCTTAGCAAGGAGAGGAAGAACAAGAAAAAGTGTCTAGAGCATAAAAACAAAATTCGATTAAAAAAACAGTAAATAAATAAGATAATCACAGCAACTTACTAAAGAATACTTTGAGTTATTTATCACTTGGAGTTTCTAAACCAAGAGCAAAGGTCTTTGAAAACTATATACTATAATTCAGAACTTATTGATGGACTGATGTACAAATCTCAGCACTAAAATCTATAACCTGTGTTAAGAAATCAGACTGGATGATCAAAATTATCTCGCTTGCATCTGTGTTGTATATGTTTCTATTTGTGACTTTCTGTTTAAAGCTCATACTGTTCCATAACTGGAAGCCTAGTTTAGGATGTGGACAACAGTTGTTGAATAATTGTGAACAGGGACTATGGACATGATGAGTTAGCATAAAAGAACCAGTAAACTGCTAGGGATGTAAAAAATACTTTGCTAGTTTTTTGAACTTCTTTGAAAGTAGGAGAACTCTGTGCAGAGTCTCAATGATCATGGTCACTTTTCCAGTATGAGAAAGGGTAGTTTCCTTGCATTTCTACCAGTGGAGCTGATGGCTGCGTTTCTGGATTAGCGACTGTAGGACAGAGCAAAGTTTTACTCAAAAAGGAACACTAAATTGTCTTTCCACAGAAGTTGCAGGAATGCAGCTGTTTGAGTAACATGGGCTTATCAAGACAAAGGTTTGCTTCATCTCATTTCTTACATTAGAAGAAAAAGATAGGTGGCTAAGAGTCTAAGAGTTATGCTTATGATACCTTTTGGAAATAGTAGGGATGATCAGGTCTCTGCCATCATGTTTTCTGGTTCTTGAAATAAAAGCATTGAGAGCTGGAAGGGTAACACCTTTGGTTTTATTTTAAATTTCTCTCAGAGAAAAGAATTAAAACTCTGTTCTATTTCATAAACCTGTACATCAAAGTGGTCAGTTTTTGCTGTGTAATCTTGATTATGTCCATTCTTCACAGTAATGGCACAAGACTTGATGCATTGAGGTGATTCATAAACCATACCATTTTCAAAGTCTATTGCGTGGGGGAAGTGTAATAAAAAATATACTTGGGCTACCACAGCCAACCATACCTTGGTTCCAAGAATTAAAATTAAAGATATCTTCGAGTCATAATTCTTCAAGAGTTTCTGAAAGACTTTTATCATAGACTATCTTCTGCCAATATTCCTCTTGTGATGTGTTGCTGTCAAATCAATGGATCTGTATGAGCAAATTTTTTCAATTTTGTAGAAATCTTGTTCTCCTGTCACAGCAGGAAAATATTTTGTCTTCTTGATGTACATCTGGTTTGATTTTAACCAAAGGAAGTTATTTAAGTTCTGCATCATCAAAAGGTTTTTAAAACCACACATGCAATTTATTATTATTATTATTATTTTTTCTAATATTGCATCTCTATAATGAAAATGAATGGAGCTTAAAACAGTATCTGGATGTGGCCCATACATCAGTAATTGTTTTCACTGCACCCATTTTGATCTCTCAGAAGTTGCTTTTATTCCCCAATTTGAGCAATCTGTTTGTGGAAATCATGGTTTTTCTTATTCCTTCCTTTGCCCCGGCAGTGTGGACTATAAGAAAGATGAGCTTGTCCAGCAGAAGGTATTTCATTGAAACGAATAACATTACAGATATAATAAAGTACTGCACCATGTGAGCATCTGGCTATGACAGGCTGTTGGGCAAGGGTCAGAGCTTTTTGTGATGACGCCTGCCAAACACTTGTGCTTAGCTCTGAGCTGAGCTGGGGTCACTCCCCTAATTCTAGGGACTAGGCTGTAAATGTGATTAGTGCACGATTTTGAAAGGCCATGTGTTGCTTGTGTTAGAATAGGACATCAAGCTAGATTTTGTGTTGTCATCAACAGCTGTCATCAACATTTCCTTAAATCTTCATTTGGAAGGGGTTTCAAGTGGCTTTAGAGACAGCTTCATGATTATCGTAAAACTCAGCATCAAGCCAACACAGGTCAGGCTGAGTTGTGTTGTCAGGGTCCTTACAAGTACGTTTAATTCTATTAATGTGGGAATTATTTCACTTTTATTTCTGTGCAGAAAAGCTATACTTCAGTGGCTTTAATGCCTGCTTAATAAATTAAAACAAAATCAGAAGTTATGTCTTTGGAGAGACCAAAGGAAGGGAGCAAATAAATGGTATTTTTCTCATGTGACTGATAATGACTTCTGCCTGTCACAGCTATTCCCTGTTTATCTGACCTATTAATGGAGGGCAAAATTCCAAAGAAATGTTTAATTAACATTTGTAATTAGTATTACAAAAGACCGTGCTTTATAGAACAGGCAGCCTGGAGAGGAGGGCCAGGAAAAGACAAGCTCTTCACCCTGTAATTATTGCAGCTCTCCGTGGTGCTCTCATTCATCTCATTAACATCACAGTAGGATGGTGCCACTGCAGGCTACTGGCAGGTGTCTAACTGCCTTCCTCCTGGGGAGACATTTACAAAAGAGGTCCTGATCTGCAAATAAGTTTGAAAGCTTGCCAGTGGAGTACTGCATTCAAACTTTGCAGTCTCCCACTTCCAAAATGCCCCGAAGACTGTCAGTTTCGATAGATAGTGGTGCTCTGGGAATGGGGTTAATTTTTAATTGAGGGAACAATGGAAGAGACAGGAAGAAATGAAGGTTTGTTTAGCAAAATAAACTCCTTCATTAAAAAAAGGAAAAAAAAAAGAAAAAAAGAAAAAAAGCTGTGGATGGGTGAAAAAAAAGAAAAACCTGTATCAACATTTGAAAACATTGAAATGTTCTTCCTATGAGGAAAGGTGTGCATTAAGTTCTTATGTGTGAATAAAGCTTTTATTTTTCTGGACTTAATTCCTTTAAATGAAACTGAAACAGTGATCATATCAAATAATCTAATTCAGCAAGTGACAGTGGATCTTTTATGCATGGAAGCAAAACAAAAATAATTTATTGTGGCTTCTTTATAAAACATATATAAGTATGACATTGATGTTATATTTACATTCTCCAATGGTATCTGATTTTTTCTTAAATCCACACCTCACATATTTTACATGGGACCCTTGACTTTGAATGAAAAATGATTTCCGAGTTCTCAGCCATATAGCACATAATGCATACCAACGTAATATAAAATAAGAGGATGAAAAAAGCCAGAAAGTTCTTACTTTATTTTAAAGATAATACATGATTTAAAGCCAATCACATAGCATTTTAAAAATATTCATATTATTTTTTGATATGGTGGAACTTGTTTTTTTCATTGCAGCGCTAAGTAATGAGGCAATATTTACATTACTTGTAAGGAATTCAGTCAGCAAGTACTCAGTGATTGAGTAAACCCTAAATCAAGTGCACATCCCACCAATTTTACTGGGTTTGCTCTTGTAAGAGAGTTTGTTGGCCTTAGTGTATTGTTTATAGCAATGATTAGAGAACCACTATAAATATGCATAACAACCAAAGTAAGCCTACCTCTCCCGAAGAAATGCATATAGAAGGGCACTGAAGGTAATGTTTAGAATAGCAGTGCAAAAATCAGAAATGTTCCTTTGAATCTTGTTGGCTAGATTACATGAGGTGAGTCACCAAAATCAGATGACCTGTGACTTTAAGAACATATTCAGTTTAGTGAATGAAATCAATGCTGCATTTATTTACTGCTGATGGAGCAAGTGCTTCTTTTTCAGGGTTCTAATCGTGGCCAAGTAGATTTTGCAGGATTCTGTTCAAATATGGAAAAGAAAGGTGGTCCATGCCTCAAGGTAACCAAGAGACAAGAGGCAGTGGACAGATGCGGATGAAAGGCAAGAAAATAATGGGAGGGTGTAGGATTGCATAAAAATAGGAGATGAATATATTTCTATGTATGAATTGGTGTTGTATTTTAGGTCTTTATTTTAGAGGTCTCTATAAACAAGATAATGAGATGGTTTTACTTTAAGAACAAGTAACTGGTAAACATTAGATGATGGAAATTCACATTATGGATTGATTGAAGACTCTTGTCAATTTTTTGGCAGTGAATAAGTGATGATAATGATATCTAGCATGAAAATTTTGTACTTGGGCAAGTGATATGAATGCTGAAAGGCTATGTGATGAAGTCCAAAGATTTGCTATTCGGAGACTGGATTTCCTTTGTGAATGTATCAGCTTATATATAGGAGCTTGAAGTCAGGATCAGACATATGTAAAAACAGGCATATCCATGGAATTCTACTGGTCAGTCCCAGACTACAAGTAATTAAAAAGACTGATTTACTAGTAAGACACCCTCTGAGTGCATAACTCGTAACCTTGCTGTCTGACCTCTGTCCTGTACTCTCACAGCCTGAAAAATCTGTTATGTAGTCTATATATTTGCTCTCAGTGGTTTTTTTTTTTTTTTTTTTTTTTTTTTTTTGAGCAGGAAAAGGGAAAGGAGAGAACGTCTCCCATCTTTGTGCGAAAGAACCTTTGCATTTATTGAGGAGTCCTTGAAATATCAGATGCATAATTCAAGCCTTATTTCCCACTGAGTATAGGCCAATCCACTTTAAGAGTATGGATCAGCACATAATAGATATTATATAACTTATGCTAGTTTGATTGGTTTTCATCTTCTATTTTTAAATGGGGGCAATTTTACTTACATAAAAGGCTTTTCTAAAGACTTAATTGTGTAGAGTGCTTCGAGAATCAGTTTTTGTTAAAAGAGCTAAATAATAATATCAGTATTTTGTTTATATTTTGTTTTATTTGTTAATGGTCTCATGTTGTGCCAGGGGAGTTTTAGACTGGACATTAGGCAGAATTTCTTCACAGAGTGAATGGTCAAGCATTGGAACAGGCTGCCCAGGGAGATGGTAGAGTTCCTATTCCTGAAAGTATTTAAAGAAGCTTTGCCCTGGTCAGGGCTTAATGATGGGACTCATTAGGTAGGTCATACTGACGATTGGACATGATGATTTTGAAGGTCTTTTTCAACCTATATGACTATATGATTCTATTTTTAAAGAAATCACAGACTTTTCCTCAAAATGCTCTTAGATTTTTTGTTCAGCTTGGCTTACAGATTTAGTTGTCCTTACCTTCCACTGCTTTCAACTAAAGCAGAGGCTCTTTTGGATGTACATATTCTTAGATTTCTTTTTCTGCCTTCTCCCATGTATTGGACATATATGACTTGAATTCTGCCGACTACAAGGAAAGGCTGAGGAGAGGAAAAAAAAAGGAAATTCTATGGTTCTCTACTTCAAAACTCTGAGCAAGGGAGTAAGAAGGCTATATTCGTATAATCAGAGACTATGTGGGAAGATTCCTTTAACAAGGTGCCTTAAAAGAATTCTGAGTAGATGAGAATTTTGAAGAGGATAGAAAATTTGTCTTTTTTTTTTTTTTTTTTTATCATATGTTGCCCTGATCGTGGCAACCCCAATTAGCATCCCGTTGTAAAGTGCTCTGACAGCCCCGGCCTCTTTTATGGCCCCTGGCTCTCTGGCCCCAGCCCTGGCCCCGGGCACTGGCCCCGGCTTTCGCCCCGGCTCCCAGCCTCCTGACCACTCACACACTTTTTATGACACCAATATGATAAGCAGTGAAATGGCGTTTAATGTGTGGCGTAGTTCGCTTATATACATGCCCTGTCTTCGTTTACGCTCCTTAAGCACGCATCATAAATCAATCACAGAGCAGAGGAGGGCCTATCGCGTCACATCCCGAATCCCTGCTTATTCGCCTAATACAACAATCATATTCACTTATTTTCAGTATTCTGATAGTAAGATTTTTCTCCCTGTGCATGTAGATTAATTGTTTCTCCTCAATATGAAAACAAAGCAAAACAAACAAAAGAAAACAATTGAGCTGCTTTTTCCTTATTTATTTAGCTTTGGGAGTTTGTTTTATTTTTTCTGTTCTGTAGGTCACTAGGGATGCAGAGAAGTGCTCATGACAGTAGACCCAGTATTATAAAAGTGAACTTTGTAATTGATCCTGGCAGACCAGAACAACGAGCCTAGGAGTTCAGAGCAAACATGTACAGTACCTTGGCAATGCCCAGGAGCTGAAAGCTGACCTGGAAACAATAGGGAGTTTGTACAATTTACACCTAAGAACCACTCATATGCATTGGAAGGGAGCAGAGGAATAGGGACGTTTATATGTATAACTAATATGAAATCATAAAAAGCACTAATAATAATAGTAAGGCATGGAATATAGGCTAGAAAAGGCTTGCTTTTTTGCACTTCTCAAATTGCTGTCTTTTGGCTTATACAGAAGTATACATTTTGCTTCACTATTTACCGTTTTCAGATATAACAACAATATAATTAGTCTTGAACTTGAGACCTATACAGATGAGAGTGTGGAAAAAAAACGTGTCAATTGGGCACGTGGGATGACAAATCCATATGATTAGTGCAGCAGCTCCTTACCTCTGAAGGCTAGAGCTGAAATCCTTTGTTATGACCCTAGTAAAAATGAATTTGGTGATCTACTGCATGTCATAAAAGTACAACATTATATTCAGTTTCGACCAGCTGAAAGCTCCATCAGGGAAAGGCTTTTCTTTCTATTTTCTGTATGAGAGTCCTTGAACCAAATACAGATAGTGTATAAATAAGTGTAACCCACTGACCCTCTGTCCCACACTGTGTCCTATATATTTGAGCTCTGTGTGCTGAAAGGAAGGAATTATGTTCCCAGAAGGACGAGCAGGAGTATTGCTGCCTTTTTTTTCCCTTTTTTTTCCCTTTTTTTTTTTTTTTTGTCCTTCATATGATCGCGTGACATTGGCTTTCAAAGGAACCTCCTTCATGTTACCTTTGTGTATCCCCATGTATAGTCTAATTATTGACTGCTCCCAGTGGCAATTTGACTAATAGCTGAGCTGCCTGTACTACAGTGCAGCTGGGTCTGCATCATTGGTGGGTGTACCTGACTAGCATGGATTTCAGTAGGAATGTAGTCACGAAGGAGCAAGTCTTACCTCAGTTCTCATAAATTGTGAGTAATTATGCCAGTAACCAAGCCCTGCATCTATGCTATTGTGCTGCTACCACTGCTGTTGCTTGACTCCAAATTTAATGTTACATTGAATTTACCCAACAAGCTGCAACCAAAACTTTGGCTCTCCAACTGGACCAACATAAACTAAGATATCCCATGTTTTTGTGGTATCTGATGATGAGGGACTGCAGAAGTGAAAAGTTACTTTAATCAGGTGAGGCGCACATTGGCCTCAGGCTTAGGGATCTCTTCTCTCTATATTGCCTTAAGATTTGGCAGTTTATCACTACTAGCCTGTGCAAGCTGTGCTTTTGCTGAGCACATCTCTGGGATCTTAATTTGACGTGTGATATTTGCCAGTGGCATATTTTTAATGCCCATATTTTTCAGACACTTGAAAAATAGGGAGTGAAAAGCATCCAGTTGAACCCGTTGCCAAGTGCTATTTGCTCTCAGTTTAGATTAGTTTCCCAGTTTACAGCTGTCGTGATCTTTGGGGGAAAAATTGTGGGAATAGACTGACCTTACAGCAAACCTGGAAGGCCACAAGACTCAGTCATTGCCAAGCTATACATAAGCAGGAGGGTAAAGTTACACAGCCAGGTAAATGGTAATACTAGCTGTTGTCATGTCATGCTTTACTGGGTGAATGCAGCTGTTCAGACAGTCCTTTAGGGACATTCCTTCTAAGCTGGCAACCTCCGCATCCTAAAAATAATCAGTGCTGAACAGAATCAGTGACCAGGAGAAAGTTATCTCCAGACATTAAAGCCTCATATCTTGAAGGTATAACTTGTGTCGTCAGGATAGACATGCCAAAGTCTACATGAAATAGATGTTTGGTGATGATCTCTCATAGAAAGGTGAGATTTTAAAGTTATTTTCTTTTCCTTCTATGCAGTCACACAGAATGTAGGGCTCTGCATTATAAAGCTGATAATTTTTCAGAAGCGGCAGAGAAAGTAGTTGACAATCAGTCATTCCATACAGACATCCCCTCTAGCATACACAGTGGCCTTTTTAGGAGGTAAACGTCATTAACCTTTCTTTTTTAGTTCAGATTCCAAGTCTTTTTCCTGTTGAAATTCATTTCACATTTGCAACACGCTCTCCTTTTTGACTGTAAACGCTGTGTGGTATGCAGATCACTCCATCTTCATCTGCTCCTTGTTGCTCATTGCTGCAGAGCCAGAACTTTTCAGCCAGCAGCTACTGCAGTGTTTTTTCTCCAAGGGCTCTGGTGGAAAAAGCCATCACTGAGGATAGCTCTTGCTGGAGAGGAGCACAAATGTGTCCTCCAGGGGGAAATCCATGAAAGACCCTCTTGAACACACAGGCAAAATGCCTCTCCTACTGATCCTGAAGTGAGAAATGCTTTTTGCAGCAGGCTTTAGATTGTGGCCAGGGTTTAAATGTAATTATGTGCCCTGTCTTCTCTTCTTTTAATAGTCCAAAGATGTTTACTTTGGGGTCTTTGATCTAGATGTGCTCACTTCTCAGCAGTGCATTTCTGTTTCAAACTCTATGAGAAGGTTGGAATCCTGTTTAACCACCTACGTCCATGTCCAGTTCACTGGTTAAAGGACTGAAAGTAAAAAGTAAATCCTGGTGACCACAGATAACAGTCCAGTCTTATGGATAAGGAAGGTTTGATTGAAATTTACAAACTATTTCTGCTTGTAAGTGGTCTGCAAAAAATCTAATGGGGAAGGGCACAATTATTATGCAAGAAAAAAACAAAACAAACAAAAACCCCCCAGCAAAATAACTTATGCTACAGACCCTCCAACTTGAAATGATACTCAACCAAAGTTAACTTCTACATATTGGAGGTTACCAAACTTAACTTCTCTCTTTCTGTCAGGACTAAACTCAGTCCTGAATTTCCCATAGCTGTCAGCATGGACAAGACTGAGCATAGAGGATTAAACACAAGACTACCAAATACATAAAAGTTACACTATAAAATATGAGAAAATTGAGAATGTTCAGTAGAACTTTAAAGTTTTATAAGTAAGCTCCTCATAGAAAATGCTAGAATCCTTGATTTTATTAGGTTAATAATTGGCATTCACCAGTTGTGAGGGAAACCCTGAAGCTTTCCTTGTCTCTGTCTCCTGAAATGAGCAGAAATCTATCTGAAAGAGGCTTTTTTAATCATTATTTTTTTTGTTCAGAGTTTCACCCAAATTCCTTCTCTGCAGGATCAAGAATGAATTCACTGCCCAAGAGAGTTTTTTCGGGTCCTCTTATCTATCAAGGATTTTTTGTGTCATGAGAAGAAAGATTAGAGGAAGAGTTGTGCCTGATTAGACTCAAAACTGTCACTGATACAAAAGCAGCTACATCTGCATCTTTAGTTAACTAGTTATAGGCAGTTCTCCAGATAATAGGCTTACAGCTCTCCTGCAAGATGTTTTCTTGGAGAAATGATGAATCAGTGAAATCTCAATAACATTTGAAAAGATCCATTGTAGCTGGATGTATCTGACAGTCTTAAATGTGAAAAATCCAAGTATTCATTGATCAGCTGTTATGCTGTTACTACTGCTCAGGATGGTCTGATCCATTCCATGTCTTGTCTCTCCTGGAGAATAGTTGAAGCTTGTGAAACTTCCTTTCATTTCAAAGGCTGTTTGTAACAACAACAGAGAAGTGAGTGGTTGTTGGCTTTCAAAGTTGTCTGAGCCATGTTTCTTGTCAAGCTGGCATATTTCATTCTGCTTATTGAGTCTTGAATTGTTCTACGATGTTGATGTGACTTACAAGGTCGAGGTTCTGAATAATTCTGTGAGACTGCTTGTAAATACATACTGATCACTGGATTTTGTATTAATAATATATATAGTAATAATGATATAATGATTATAATTGTGAGTGAGTCTGACTAACCATTTGATTGCTTCTGCTTTTTCTTTGGGAGTGTTAAGAATGAGAGTTAATTTAAATTGTATATATTATTCAAGGCATGTCTTTTAAACATCTGATGGTATCATTAATATACATGTAGAGGGCAAATTCAGAGACACGTGTTTGATATAGTAGGATTTGGAAAGTGTAACAAGTAATGATTCTTTCTTTTGTGAAGCTGTAATTAAGTTATTAAAAATTCGTCCTTCAAAATATGAAAATACATATTTTCTTACACATAAATTCATTTAAAATATGCTGCATATTTTTAATTTGCATAAAAGATTCTGTGAGTTGCCTTACAGCTACTGCCATTCACTATGCTGGTACGGTCAGTAGAAAAGGTGAGTTTTGATTTCAGGAACTAGCCAAACTTAAGAAGAGCTCCCCTTTGCCAGGGATGCTTTCCTGGCAGTGTTGTGACTCTGAATGTCTGAGTTCACATAATTCATAAACAGTCAAGGCATACCACCTTCCAGCAAACGTGTTGACATGAATGTCTCTGGTTCCTATAACTGTTCCACTGAACTGTTAATCTTGAAGAGGTTGAGGTTGATATGAACCTAAAAGACCCCCATCAACTAGTGGAAAACAATGTCATTCATCCTATTGCTGATTGTACTGTGTAGTGATGCAAGATACCTTCCCACCAAGTTCAAGTCCCTGGAGGGCTTTTAATCTTATACTAATGGGGTAAATGGGAGTTAAAATGGAGCTGACGCACATGGTCCATACTGTGGCTTCTCTCATTGCCACCTGGGATTTCACAGACTGACAGCTAGTTCATGATGCTGAGCAAGGTTCACTGCATTAACAGAGCTTTGTTTCTTAGGGACTCATGGGAATAGTTTTGGTTGAGTGGTTTGATTTGCATGGCTTCACAATCATTGAGTTTTGTTTTTAATTCTGGTCTAAAGTTTATTTAAATTCTATAAAGTGAACTTCATTGAAGTTGCCAAGTTTTAGTTGGTTTTGTGTTGAAAGTGACGGTATTCTGGCAATTTTTCCGGATTAATGTAAAGGATTAAGGTCTGATAACTCTTCAGCATTACAGGCAGGCACTTTATACTCCTAGAAATCTGCAAAGACTACTTTTTCCTCTGTCCAATAGGACGAGGCTTCTGTTTCTAGGCATCATGGTCCTATGACATCAAGTATTAATCCTGGAATATTATTCAATATTGAAAAGTTATTTTTGGTAGTATTTAGACCTTTCCGAAATGCATAAGCTTCTATCATGTCTTCTGAGATTTTCTAAAATGGAGCTTAGAGTATTAAGGAAACCCTATTTCTTTGTGAGAAATATATGACACAAAACACCAATAATATTTCTCAACTTTGAAGTGCCACTAAAAGTGTGTACTGAGTCATGTATGGTCTTTCATAGCATAGAAATGTACTCCGACATGACTTAAAGCTTTTACCTAGACTACAAGATGGTTTTCCTAATGTGATTGTGCTTTTCCTGCAGACGAGTAGCACAGCCATCTTAAACTCATGCTTGTGAGAGGCTTACTTATTTTCTCTTTGAAGAGAAAGAGCTGAACAGCAGGAACTCTGTAGATGTTCTTCCTGGCTCAGCCATCTCCATAGGAGATGTATGCTGGAGAAGCTTTCTGGATGTTCTGTATTGAATAAGATGGATCTGGGAACCAAGCTTTGTGGGCAGTTAAAGTGGAAACAGCTCTTCAGTGAGTATTAATGTTTAGTAAATAGATTTTCAGGAATCTTGGTGCTGAACAAAGAATTATAGGGTGACAATAAATATGCCTAAATTGCAATTTTCATGAGAGAAAATATGCTGATCACTCTGAAAATATGCTGATCACTCTGAAAATAATGCCTCCTATGTCTTCTATTTATTTCTGCGGAAACTGCAACAGATATAATGAGCACAATAACACTGTTTGATAGAACAAATTTAGAACAAATTCTCAGCTATGAAATACTCTTTTTCACATAGTCACCATCATTAACTATGTGTTATTACCAGCACTGAAGAAGTGCCTGCATGCTGCAGTCATGAAAATCTGAACCAGCAGAAGTGATCACTATTTCACAGCTGCTATGATGGTGTTGTTGCTAGGAAAATGTTTGCCCATGCACTCCAACTTTCTGTGCTCACATCCACTGTGCTCACATCCACTGTTTGGTCTCCATAAACACTCAGCAAATGTAAACGAATGTCTGTGGGTGACACTTTTCCTGCATGGAAGAATTCAGTGACACACCTTTGCTTCATACACACTTCCATGTCAGACACCGTTCTGTCAGATTGCACACGGCAATGTAATGTAATGGGATATTGGTGGGAAGTTCTCACTGCCTTACCACCAACATCCACTTCTGGTGTTGGGGGGCTGTATAATAAAACAGGAGATATTACTTTTAGAGCAGCCCTTGTATGTAGATCTCTTCCTACTATACAGATCCAGTGCAATTTGTTGTTCCAGATCAATTATTGATGGCCTCTTTCAATTAAGCAGTACATGTGTGGTATGTTCAGGGCAACAGAACTCAATATGAGAAATTTTGTGTTTAATCATAGAATCATAGAACCATAGAATGGTTTGGATTAGAAGACACATTTAAGATCATTTACTTCCAACTGCCCTGCTATAGGCAGGGACATGTCACACTAAACCAGGTTGCTCAAAGCGCTATCCATTGAATGACTAATATGAGTAGGCTGGTTTCAAATAGGGAATGTGTTTAAGATTTAGCTCTTCATAAATACAAATTCAGAGGTGTTATAAGCATTCAAAATGAAGAGTCTTTATCTAATGCCAGTCTACAGTGAATGTTACACAGAACACAGTACAGTGATTTATTTCAGAGAGGTCTGCAGTCAAATTTCCTAAAACGCATTGCATGACCCAATATGCAAATCAGCTGTGGGATGTGAGAGGGCTGTTGGGGCTTACTCTACATAGATTTAGGCTGTTTCAACAAAGGTTATTTATTAAACATTATCGACATTGGTTTTTTCACCATTTTTGAAATTCAGGAGGGTATTATAGTTTCTTTAGAGAAAGAGTGAAGAAATAGGTCAGGAACCATGACTGCAAAGAGGCCACTCCAGGGAAGAGAAAGGTGAAGTTCAGCTCAAATAAGTAAAACAAAGACACTGAGAGGTTGCTGTCTTTCATGACAAAAGAATCTGTTCTGAGTTATTGTCATACATCAAACTGCTTAATATGTTTCAGTTGTTTTTCTTGGAATATGTTAACAAAGGAAATACCTAGCACTACATGATTCAGGGGAGTTAAATCAGAGGCCATTGGAGGAATTATAATTTATACCGGATGGACAAGTCTCAAAGCATATTCCATGAATAAAAAATGCCATTTAACAAAATCAATATCAAAATTATATGATGCAAATTTGATGACTTTGTTAAATCATAAGATTGACTTAAAACATTAAGTAATTTTGGCAATTGTTACTATGAAAAATGAACAGAAATTACTGGACTATATTCTGTCCTGCTTTGTCCTCCAAGATATTACTGCTGGAAATAGGGAATGTGCTAGGTAAAAATTGAACCAAAACACACTTGCAAACCTAAATGGAAGTTAAAGTGTTAGGCTTCTCAAGGCAGCAGCTCTCATGCACAAAAATATAAGGAAATATATGCACACCTGCCATTTTATCAAGTGGAAAGAGCAGAGATTTGTGCCTTTTTAGTTATTCCTTTCTCCCTCAAATATTATTGAACTCCCACAGAAATAGGGAAGTCCTCATTGATTTAATACAGTGTAGAACTTTCCCTGGCCAAATGAAGTGGCAGTGATCACATGAGTCAATGATGTTGCTTTCTCTGTCTCCAGCCAGCAGGTTGTGTGAGAGCTTAGGAGTCAATGCTGGTCTATGACAGCATGACACAGCCCACAAGGTGCTGCAGTCACAGCACGTCATATCTTGAGGTCAATGTGCGTGAGAAGCCTTGCAAAACCTTTTTTTAGGACTTCTGCAAAACAAGAAGTCTCCAGTGAAGCCAGAGTGCATCCCGAGGTCTTTCCCTGCTGTGCAGGTTTTGGAGTTTGAAGAAGCCTGCTGAAAGTAGGGATGCTTCAAGCTTACATGGGGTCATGGGCTTCTCCTTCACTGCTGGCTGTGAGCTGTCGCTGTGCATGAAGAGAATAGGAGCTTACAGGAGTGCAGGAGTCAGCGTGTTTCCTCTGAAAACCTGGAGAATTGCAGAGGAACACTTTGGGCCAATGAAGCAGTGTCGTTTTACATCAGTGGAAAATTGGCACCTCTCTTTTTCTTCCTCTGAAATGCAGCACTTTAATGCTGACCTCTGTTCAAAATGAAGCATGGTAAACCTGTAATTAGGGGAAGTTCAAGTGACTGTCACAACAGAAAAATGAGAGTAGCGGGCTTCACTTACACAGTAGTCTCTTATGCTGCATTTGAAGTCTCCTGTCATTTCTGTCTTGTTCTGTCATCCTGTCCATCTCCTCATCTGTTGCCCTTAACATCTTGGAGCTTGAATCCACAGGCTTATTTTGATCTTCAACTCTTATTAAGAAAAAAATGTTAGTTTCTAGTCCTAAAGGCTGTACACATAAGCTTGAAAATGTGCTCTTTGAAGCTTCAAGATTTAGGAAGTAAATCAAAAGACAACAGTTATCAATTGTATAATTTTAAGCATATCTCAATGAAGTGTTCAGCTTTTTCAGTGAAGGGGGCAGGTATAATGACTCATGATTTTCAAATCTTTGTGAACAGCAGTGCTACTCAAATAAGAAGCTACCACATTCCTGCTTCAGCATGCTTCTGAATCAGGCAGTAAGCCTGTGCTCGAAGTGAAACTATTTCACAGTTGTGTTATTATGCTTCCTCCTGTTACACTCTTCTTTTTAACAGCTTCTTTTCCATCCTTATTCAAACAGACACTAGATTTTGTAACCCAGAGGAAAATAAATAGCAGAAGAAGACTTATTTTTAATGATTCTGAGAACCAATAATTGTTTAACTTAAGATTTCATCAGTTGTTTTCTACTAATCCCTATGATCCTGCACAAATATTAACAATAGTTTATGAACTCTAGGCCTCTGAAATGCTCAGTTCTCTGAATAAGAAACACTTTGTGTTCTTCACATATTGCTAATGTCTCTGCACATGCATATGCTTCCTATACACACATGCATGTCTGGGAAATGCATGTATATAGGCATATGTGGAAATATGTCTGTGTGTATTACTCACTGAGTCATACTTGTTCAATGTTTTAAAAAAGATGTTCTATACAGTGCATACAGCATATAAATTAACGATGAATATACATTAAGTCCACGAGGGACAGTCTGGCCAAGTAGATGACACAGCATAACTCATTGCAGTTTTCTCAGAAAACTCAGCAGTTGAACACTGTAACATCTATTTCTACCCATCTGTATTCTGGTGAGCAGGTAGTGGGCTGGCCAAAGTACAGCAGCTTTGCCTCTTCATGCTGCTGACTGCAGAAATGAGCCCACATGGGCAGGTGGGGCACTACCAGGATAAGGGAAGTTATACCAATTCTAATAATGATATTGTATAACTAATTCTTGGAATTATATACTTATTTGGGATAGATGTTTTGAGTTAATCAATCAGGAAATATTTCTGCAGATGCCTTCTTGTTTCTTCACTTCTGTGCAAATTTTCTTTGTCCCTAATGTTTTGACTTCAATTCCAAGTAGCTTTCAAGCACAAATCCTTCATTAGTGTGGCTTACAGGAAATAGACTGGAAGCCATTGCAGACAATGTGTTTTTCAGGCATTCAACACTTTCACAAACAGTTTTGTTATTCTTGTCTGGTTTCAGAAATAAATCAGGCTGACAGGGTTGAGAATACCATGACACAAGCTACTCTCAGTAATAAGCAGTCCCTCTTAGAGGAAATCCAAAGTCCGATAAATGCCAGGATAAGATTATGCCAGCAGGTTTAACTCTGTTCAGCTAAATGGCTGATCAGTGTAGTGTTGTGTGTGTGTTGGTATGTGTTGGACTGGATGACTGAAGTCACTGTCTCTTCTCTAGATCTCTTCTAGACCTTTCAGATCTCATCTCCTAGAGCAAAGCAATGTGGCATTTGTAACACTTGTCACACGTCTCTGTGTTGTGGCTTAGTCAGGCCTTGGCATCAGAGGATCCGGAGATGGGCAGCAACACTTGGCAGGCTTGAAGATGGGGATACTGTGCTCTGGGAGGGATGCAAAAAATGGGGGAAGTAGGCTGAATAGCCTCTTAAACTTTACCAGTGAACTGTGTTCATCTGTCCTATGAGTTGAAAGTAGGAATTCCATTTTTTTTTTTCTTTTGACAAAAAAATGATTTTCAGAAAATTTCCAGAGGCAAACTTTCTGAGTTTGTAATCTCTCTCTCTCTTTTTTTTTTTTTTTCCTTAATAATACCTAGATTGAGAAACTAAAAGGTATTAGCGTACAAGGCAAATTCATTTTCATTATTTTTCATATGCTGCCATTTTATAACATAATTTTGGTGTTTGATGAAACAGAGGGTTTTTTCAACTTACCTTTTCTAAATGTTTTTAAATTTTATTTTATTAATTACGTAACTTTCTCCAGCCTATTAGTTCTGTTCTTTGTTTGTTTAGGTATTATTTTTTTCCCCTCTATCAATTTGCCCTGAATAAAAGCCAAAACTATATCCTCCTGAGATTTACATAACCAGATGGCACCATGTTTGGCATCTTACATTCCTCTGATACCAAGGCTGATCACACATTACTCTGAGGTAGTTCATCAATTTCAGATCTGAACCATCATCTTTAGAAATCCTGTGTGAATTACAGTCTGTCCTTGTAATTTGTTATTGTTTGTTTATTATTATATTCTAAAAGGTTTCTTATCATCACTTCAGTTAGAGGCACATTTAGGACTTTCTTCTGTAAATAAGGACTCCTCCAATGTCAAGTTTATGGGAAGGAAAAAAAAAAGTGCTTGGTTCTTCTGCTATTACTACTGCAAAGTGGGAATACATTACTTCCATTTACAAGAAAGAGAAGAAAGAGGACCCAGGGAACTACAGGCTGGTGAGCCTCACCTCTGTGCCTAGGAAGGCCATAGAATAGATCCTCCTGGAAGATGTATTAAGGAACATGGGGGAGGAGTGAGTGATCTGAGGCAGCCAGCATATGTTCTCTAAGGGAAAGTCATACACCAATCTGGTGACCTATGATGTAGTGACAGTGTCAGTGGATAAAAGGAAGGAAACTGATGTCATCTACCTGGACTTCTGCAAGGCCACCACATTCTTGAAGGGCATGGTAAATATTGCATTGTGAGCCTTTTCTGAAAACACTTGCACCATGTGAGGCATGATGTGTGATGCTCACATATCAACGTAAGACTGTCTTTTCTGAGCTTTGTCTTAAATACAAATCTTGGAGTAGACTGGGGTACAAAATTTCCTCTTGCTGTATGATAAGAACACCCATGAGGGACCTTGGCATACAGGTACTCATGATCTGTGAAGTCATGAACTTCCTGCGTGTGTGTGTTAAGTTCTCTGGGTACATTAGCATGGAACAGACTGAAGCTGAGGAAAGGCATTGAAAATGTCTCAGCACATTTCTTCATCCTAAATCTCCTTTTTATTCCAGTCAGGAGAGAATAAAACTCATCTGAAAAATCTAAGACAGGACTGGAAATGCTGACACTTCAAATGCCCAGTTCAGAAAATCTTATGCCTGTGCTACTTTTCATTCCTGCAGCTCCTGAATACATTAAGCACCTTCACTTTTAGGACAACTTATGTCATTGCAAACCTTGTTCTTTATGTCTAGTTGCACCACACCTGTGTTTGTGTGGAGTTTTAATCATTAGTACTGTACCTCCGCATTCAAGGCTTTCTTATTATTTCTCACAGTTACATTTGTGTGTGTGTGTGTGTGTGTGTTGCTATTGTTAAAAAATCTTATAAGTGGTTTCTGCTGTGTCCACATTTACTCTTGAATCAACACAGAATAGTTGATGAAAATTCAATTCAGGGAATGTTTTTTTTTTTTTTTTTCAGTCAAACTCTACATTTTTAAAGGATTTTTATCCAGTAGAGAAGGGTTACCACTGAGTGGATTATTACATTTTGTTGTCAGCTTGGAAAAAGAAAACACACACTATGAATAAAGGAATAAATTATTTTAAGTGCTGCGAAGTACAATAAATTTTATTTTAATTCTAAATAGAATTGTTGTCATTTAACCCTGTGTATGATTTGTATTTAGAAGTGGTACAGTTTCCCCTGGTGTGTCTATCGATACTATAAAAGTATCATTTTCTTTTTTTTTTTTTTTTTTTAATCCCCCCTTTGGGATAGGAAAGCAGTAGTTATGAATCCCTTCTCCTCTCTCTGATGGTTGGCAAAAAAGATCCTTCTCTCCTCTTTCTTGTGACCAATCTTTTCTTTACTCAGAGTATTACCATCCTGCAACATATGACTCTGAAATTACTGTGTTTTGAAGAAAAAAATACAATCCCTTGGAGAAATTTGAGCCTCCTTTTCCTAGTGCACTTAAACTCCCCTTTTTTTCCTGACTAGAAAATGAGAAACCAGCCTATGAAACCTGATTTATTTTTTCTCCTGAACTTTCTGCTAATTTACTTGCATGTTTAGGACAAAATAAATATTTCTTTGGAAAGCCTAGCAGAGACTAATGTTTACTCAGAGATGCTCCAAATTTTGGAACATTAGGAGATAACTGCTCTGATGCAGAGATAGTGGGCAAAGTTTTAGATAAGGCTTGCAATAACCGTCCCTTATTTTATAACTCCTGGCTTTGCTATCCCACTTCATAATATATTATCATGCTTCAGATATCCTGCAAGATAAGATGTGCATCTGTTGTCTATCAGAGTACTCTAAATAAATACTCATAATGTAAGTATGAAGCATGATGTCTTCCTTAATGTCTTTATTCCAAAATGCATTCCTGTTTCATTCGTGTAATTGATTCAGATAGGCAGCAATTTGCAAAAGGCTTTTATTAAAAACATTGACTTCTAGAAGGGTTAACTTTCACCCAATTTAATTTGTGTTCTTACAAAAAAAAAAAAAAAAAAAGCAACAAACTCTCTTCAACCAGTTATTCTGAAAACAATTGTGCAGATGGAAACCTTAGAAACAGGCTGACTGACTGTGAAATTCTTGTTGCCAGGAGTACTGAACAAGAGTCAAGTGTATAGTAGCCATTCTCTGGTCTACAGTAGATATTTGGTACCTCTCCCTTTTTTACTTTATCTTGGGGAGTAAATGGCTGTTGCTGATGGCAAGAAATAAAGAGCTATGAGCTCAGGTGGATGTAAAATGACAAAGAGCTGGTGGAGTCAGTAAAGCAGTACTGATTTAGGCCAGTGGAAGATGTATAAATAACTAAATCACCTAAATGAAATCAGCCATTTGCAAAATCTTTCTTCTAAATAGGGATCTGAATAATTTTCAGCGATGATGCCTTGGATGTTCTCATGCTCTCTAAATGTGGTTTCTTTCCCAAACTTGAGGATTCAATATTTTCTCTCAAATGGAAATGTCAGTGACTGATGTGTTGAGTGGAAGATTGTGGGGGCATTCACAGGAGGGCAGTGAGGTCTGCAAAAGGAATTTTAAGTGCTGTTACTAAACAGAATTTATTTTCATACAATTTTATTTTTCATTAAAAATGATGTGCTAGAAGAAAAGAGAGAGAGCAACTGTTTAACGAAGCTGCTTTCACATGAGAGGCTTGTGAAAATGTCAGACCTCTGCAGTGTCATGTCTTACAAAAGTATTGCTGTCAGAGGCTGGAGCATCACTTTCCACCGAAATGAGTGTGGCAGGCAGAATGAGGCATATTTTGTGAAATGTTTTTACTGCCTCTCTTTATTACATTTCTTTTCATGGAAATTTAGTACATCTTGTGCATTTTTCCATATTAACTGAATGTATCTCCAGGAGACCACATAAATCCAAAACCATTTATTTGCATCTCAAAACCTTTCTCCTCATACCCCACCCCCCAGCCCTTTTTTCCCTAAGCAAGACATAAGACAATCTCAGAAATACAGCCCTAAAACAGCCTGTTAAATTCTGATATATCCCAGCATGTGTCATTTCCTCCTCCTTTCCTTTAAAGATAATTTTGGAGGTTAATGAACTTAAACGTAATACTTTAAAATAATCACTAGAGATAACAGAAAAAAAATCAAGCAGCTCCCCAGACTAAAAGGAAATGTTTGATCCTAGACTCTCAGACTCATTTAAATTCACTACTGTAAGTCCATCACTTTCAACTATTGATCTATGATAAGACATTTTTATTAATTTTTCCCTAGAAAAATTCACGAGCAATGAAGAAGATTCAGTATGCGAGGAGGAAGAGCTTCTTAATTTGTCTGATTAGACCAATTTACTTAGGCATTCCTAAAAAATAAAAGGATGAAGAGTAAATGTTGGACTTAATCTCTGAAATGTTAGTCAGTCCCTGGCAATCCATACCTTGCTTTCTCAGACTGACATTATACCATACCATCTTCTTTACAGGAACCACTTGTATATGTGCATTTTGTTTTCTCATCTAGCTATGGTGAATTCAATTAGCTAAGTTTCCCTTATTTCCTCATGGCAACTATGAATATTGTAGTCACATATTGGCAAAGGGAGTAGTTCCTATGTAGTTCTTACATCTCTGACACATAGCTGACATTGGACAAGATGTGGGTGGAGCATGCTCTGAAGAGATTTCCCATGACTTTGAGTGCTATGCAGTCCATTACAATGGCAGTACACACAAACAGATCAATATAGAAGTTATATGAAACAATAGAATCATAGACCATTATGGGTTGGAAGGGACTCACAAAGATCATTGAGACCAGCTCCTGGCCCCACAGAGCACCACCCCAAATCCAAACCCAATGCCTGAGAGAGCTGTCCAAACTCTCCTTTAACTCTGGCACTTGGGCCATGCCCATTGCCCTAGGGAGCCTGTTCCATGCCCACGACAGTCTGGTGAAGAGCCTTTTCCTAAAGCTGTCCTGACCCTCCCCTGTTGCAGATCCATGTCATTTCCTCAGGTCATATGCAAAAAGTCCTTCTGGTACTCAAAAGGAAGTTGTAATCAGGATGGACATGGATATTTTACGTGGTCTGATAGTGATGGGATAAGGGAGAATAATTTTAAACTAAGAGAGATGAAATTTAGATTAGGGGGAAAAATTTTGTTCAGAGGATGGTGCAGCCCTGGCACAGGCTGTCCAGAGAAACCTTGGGTGCCCCATGTCTGGGTCTGTTCAAGGTCGGGTTGAATAGGCATTAGACAGCCTGATCTAGTGCCTGATTTAATGGGTGGTAACCCTGCCTGCATCAGAGAGGTTGAAATTGGATGATCTTTAAGGTTCCATACAGCCCAAGCCAGTCAATGAGGCCTGCTCCAAAAGTAATGCCTCTAATATCTCCTAAGTTATTATGCTGGCCCACAGTTCAGCGGTGGATATTGGTGGTATAGCAGCAGGGGCTGAACCTTCTCACCAATATTCCATTACTTTTTGTTGCTGTGTGAAACATGGCAGCAGAGGGGCAGTCTGACAGAACTGCGTCTGAGAAACATGGCTTGTACAAAAGACATTTTTCATTCTTTTCCTGAATAACTGAGACTGCAAAGAGGGTGTTGCTTGAAGAAATCTTTCAAGATCAGCAAGACTAAGGTTGATTATGTGTGTTGAAATATTATGGCAACACTGTACTCAGGTTTTCTCCTTTTGCATGTCTTCTTCCCAAGTCAGACTTGAACATAGTTTGATATTTTAATTAATTAATTAATTAATTTAGTTTTTAAAATGTTGGTTCACTGGGGCTCATATCTTCTAAACTCTGGGATTCCCATGAGTCTCAGCACTCAAAATAACATTCTTGAAGTGCTTACAATTTGCTTGAAGTGGTAAGTCTTAATGCATATATGTTCTCTTTTATTTTCTTTTATTAGCTATTATCATTGATTTGAAATCAACCAATGAAAGTGCTACATGTATGATATTAAATGTTTGCAGTTCCAGAGAACAGTTTTGTGAATAGCAGAGGCAGATATCTTGTAGTTATGTAAGCAGCAATGTTTCATTGAAGTCCCTATTTTTTCTCTGTGTTTGCACTGGTCACTCAGATGTAGCCAGGTTCATGACATAACACACACTTACTATGGGAGGGTTTTTTTTCACCACTTCCAGATTTTGTTAGAAAGGACAGAAAAAAAATTGTTTGGATTTTTAGATTCAGCCACTGTGTCCTGAATATTACCACATAGCTTTAGTAATGTTTCATTGTAATTTTTCTAATTGATGTTCATCTGTTCAAATAACTGAGAAGTATCTGAAATTAATTTCAATATACCTGAATTCTGCTCTTCTTGCTACAAATTATTTAGAAACTTCGGGTCTCACCTATGACTTCTACATATATCTGAGATGTTTGTGAACCTTACAGGTTTTCCACTTGTAAAAATAGAAAATAGGCTCTACTAATTACTGGAGTTGGGAAAAAATAAGGTGAAAAGGTGTTAGTTGTACTTGTATTTTTTAAATATTATCAAAAAGTACGCAGTAGACTGTTGAATGAATTTGCTTCATAAATTACTTGCTCATCTGTATAAATTGTGGGGAAAATAATAAGAATTAAGAATATTGAATAATTTATCATAAAAAGTGAAAATTGTCAAATAAAATATTCAGTGATATTATATGACAGCTGTAAGTGTGGGGCTTAATTAATGAATGTATGCAATTCATTTTAATCAGTTTATGAAAGGGATTAGTTAACAAAGTTGCATATGGGAACAGGAGCATGAGTCTTTTCCATGAGGTCTTTTCCAGTAGGGTCACATAAAAATGTTTTCCACAATACTTTGTGGTATAGTTGCAACTTTGTGGTATAGTTGCAATAAGATTATGCTTGCGATACACTGTACTAAGTACCTGCTCTTGCCAGCACATTTGATATAGTGATCGTCTATTATTTGAATTCTGAAAGAACTCACACCTTTACTGGATAGTAGATACTGCTGATTGCACTGTTCTTGGTGTACATGATCTTTAGATAGAATCTACCAAGTAGACATTCTTTCTTTTCAGAAAGGCTTTGGATTTTGCTTTAATGGAAGAAAATAATAAATAAATAAATAAATATTTTTTTTTTATCCCTCAGGCATGGGTTTGGGGTTTTGCTGGTTTTGTTATTTATTTTTTATTTTATTTTATTTTATTTTATTTTATTTTATTTTATTTTATTTTATTTTATTTT
>JAPSGF010000167.1:313002-337476 GCA_035772895.1 Perdix hodgsoniae
TTTTTTCTTTTTTCTTTTTTCTTTTTTCTTTTTTCTTTTTTCTTTTTACTTTTTTTTTCTTTCCTGCAAATCAGCGCAGAACTGTTGTAAACGAATGACATGATCTGGATGTTCATATAGGTTAGGAGAGCACTATTCCATTCTTTCTCAAGATGTTTTTATCCATGAAGAGCAAGAAAGAGAATAGCTGCAGGCAGTAAAAATATCCTCATTCCTCTAAACTGTGCAAAGTGAAAGGCTTTCTCTAGAGAAGTCATCATGTAGTCCATGTCTATCCAGCGTAAGTTATCGAGTATGGTGTAGGAGATTGGAAAATTACACCTGCTGATTGAGACTGTGCAGCCTGATAACTCCATTCCATTTAGACTAAAAAAGTCCATGTCCACTGCTTCATGTAAGCCTCCAAAACAAATTTCTTGCAAAACAATCTTTGTGTCTCAAAAGGGTTTCTAAGACTCCTGTGATAGGCACTGAGATAGAGAATCAATTTTATTTCAGCTTTGAGTCAAGCTATGCGTAGAACATGTAGAGCTAAGCAAAAATCTATTTTGGGAGGAGGAAGTATTTTATGCGTTCTTTATCAATGAGCAGTATTTGTGGAAAAAGAATACCTGACTTCATTATTCTTAGGGAAGACCACTCACAAGATTTTGAATTTGGGCTGTTTGGCTTTGCCCCAAAAGATAACTGTGTCTATGGATGTGCATAAGTCAGCACCGAATCTATATAAATATGTAAAATATACACATACAGTAAAAACATTAGTCAAATAGAAACAGCAGATGATCCGAAGCAAGCACAGTGTGAAACTATTTCAGCAAGGCAAATTCAAAGCAAACACTGAAACAAATGAGGTGGCAGACAACAGTATGAATGTTAATGAACCTAAAAGCAATACAGTGGAAAACTATTACATGCAGTTGTGATGCATGAACAATATATTGCTTTAAAAAATACTTCCCTCTATTGGTGGAATGTAAAGACATAAAACTTCATGCAATATTTATGAGAAGTTCAGTCCAAATATCTCATTATTTGTCAGTACTACAGGTCTGTGTTCAAGATAGTTGTGGAAATCTGTTAATTTATAACTAGAATTTCAGGAGTATTTTGGTGAGTTTAGCAAAAAAGCGTCTAGAAATATGAGAAGTGATTGTGATTCTCCTCAGGTTTTTCACTGTTATTATATCACTACTCTGATAATGACATCTATCAAGATCTTTCCTAAGATGGAAGAGTGTAAAGCACTATTAATTTGATAGCAGACGGCAGCTACAGCATGTCCTCCACATGAGTGGAAAATCTGCATGAGTGCAGATTTTCAAACCATCAGCAGTATTTTGGAGTCCACAATGCTCTCATTATCTCTCATATGATGACAATATGGCATCCTATACTGATAAAAACTGTTGCTTTGCTTTGAAATACTGCCCAGAATCTCTGTTTCTGCAGCTATTTTGTCTCAATCAAGTAATCAGACCTGGCTTTTAGCTGGTATCTATTCCTAGTTACCTACACTTAGTTTGCTGATCAGCTGTCAGCAGACAGCAGCCTCAGACATTTGCACATCCAAACCCAAGCAATGGTACCCTGTTCCAAGGCAGAGTACTTGCACACTTGGTCAGCTCCTTTGCAAAGGGAGAGGAGGCAAGGTCTAAAGTTCTCTCACAATTTGGGCTTTTTGGGACCTCCCTTCTTGCCTAGATCTGGCTTATAGGTAAAATGCCCAGAATGAAACTGCAGTCTAAAAACCTCAACATGAGCATCCTGTGTTCAGTGAGCAAGGAATAATGTGGACAGCTTTATTCCTGGTGACCCAGTATGGTTGTGAAGCATTTACAGCAGTCTAATTCTATCTCATTACTTGCACATTTTACTACACACCCAATTTGCTTTGAAAACAGCAACGTTGTGCTATAAAAGTGATATATGCACCTCTTTTGGACATCTTCCTATTTTTATGTTCATGAAACTTGCAAGAAGTTGAAATGCATGCACTTTGAGCTTTCAGTTACCCTTTTTAAATGTGTGAACCAGAAGCTGGCTCTCAGATTGCTAAAACCAATTCAGACATGTAGAGCACAAATTATGGATTGACAATATTTGGAGCAGGTTTGCAGAACTTCTGCATTATATAATTGCGTTATCTCAGCAGATTTCAGTGGAATAGATGCTATTCTCTTAATAAAATTAAACTAGTGACATCAGGAAAAGATATATTGCCCCAGCATAAAATGATGACGCAAAAGCAAACCTTTTTGTTATTTATTTTAACCTAGGCAGCATTAGTATTCAGTAAAACAGAAGCTACCGTCCATCTCAGACACTGCAAGAAGGAATTTGCCATGTTCAGGGGCTACTGTACCCTCCTTTATGTGACTTCCTAATAGATGTGCAGTACACATCTATGCGAAGTAGTTTATAATGACACTTCTTAGGTGGCCATTCTTCCCCCTAGCCCTGAGGTGTGTAAATGAATAAAGAAAGTCAATCTGTGTTCAGAACTCTTTTAATTCAGAGCTGGTGGCACTTTGCATCAGGTTTGTACTCATTGTGAACAATTTTTAATAATGTACTAAGCCAGGCAGTAGTCAGGATTCATCCTCGGAGCTCGCTCATCTGATCCAGGAGGGCTCTTCTGTCAACGGCTGAGTATCTCTCAGTCCTACGGCAGCTGATCTTCTTGCTGGTTGCTTATGACAAGCCATCTCTGATAGCTGCATCTTGTCTTGCTTTGGTGAAAATCCATCTGTCACACACTAGGAAGATAAAGCCAGGGAGAAAAGAGTGACAGACACAGGAAAACAGACCTAAGCCAGGAAATAACTAAAACGGATTATAGCAATAGCCAGTGCAGACAACAATGGATTATTTGTTACTAATTAGAATATACTGTAAACCTATGGCCAGAAAGTAGTCTGCATTTTAAAAAGGAGTATATTTAAAACAGTCTACCCATTGCTAAATAAATAAATAAATAATTTTTTCATTTTTGTCACAGTAAATGTCTCTAAATTTTAATTTCTTATAGTCAAAGCTGGTAACTGTTGCAAGAAAGACTTGAGTTTCAAAGCATGTAATAGGAAATGTATTTGAAAACCTCTCTTAGTAGGTCTGCAATCAGAAAAAAAATGAAGAATAGTTGAACTACACATACATTATTTAAAAACAAATGCTAATATTTTTTCAGCTACACTGTCTATACAGAAAATCATTTGTCATTCTGCAAACAAATATACGCAGGTGCAAGTGTCCTCCTTGATTTAAAGCTGCTATGAATTCTATCGTATAATTTTTACCAAGATGACAAATTGCTGATGCAATCTTTAATCCACACATAACCAAAATTCCCAGTGAATGTTATGCAGAATAAAAGATAGACTGAGAGTAGGCCCCAGTCATTTTCTCACAGAAAGCTTCTTCGGGGGTTTTCTTAGTCACAGAACTGTCATAAGAACGCCCTGCATAGTACTTCCATCTGGGTGCTGATATTTTAGAGGTTTTTAGATCCTAATTGACCTGGTGTAATGCCTTGACTAAGATTCAAGGAACTACAGTAGTCATTGTATCTCCTGACAAGGTAAAAATAAGACCAAGATGCCCTGTAAGTTTTCCAGGCTTTCAAAATAGAAATATTTCCATTGATTTTGAGGATAAGGATTTTAAAGATGAAAAATCCTAAGATTGAAAGTACTTCTAGTTTCTTTCATGAAGGTTAAATATCTAACCCTTATTGGCAGGGGTTTATTTTGCTTGGTTGTATTTGCTTTTTTGTGTGTGTTGTTTTTTTTTTTTTTTTTGTCACCGTGGTTTAAAATTAAATCCCACAACTTGAGCCCATCTACTTTATTCATAGTATCCAGAAGATGTAATTGTTTGAATAAAACAAGGGTGCTTTCATACCACTAGAAATGTACATGGCATTAGTGGCATGTTATTCTCTGAATCTAATTTGCTGTAGGCTTTCAACAGTGGATTTTTGTTGTTGTTGTTGTTGTTTATTTCAAATTATTTCTTAGTTGACATCTAGTATAGAATGGGAATTTTCAGAACTCTGCTAAAACAGGAAAATGATCCAAATCCTAAAATCTGCATCAAGGCCAGAATAGAAGAATTTCGCCAAGAGAAGTTTTAAGAAATCGTATTAAACTTGACAGCTGTTTATGGCCAGGCACTATGATGAGTGAGGAGTAAGTGGTTCTTAGCGTCTTTGTCAGAGAGGGGAGTATTGAGGACGGTAGCAGTATTGACCTGTTATACCTGGGATATCACTGTGACTTTTATAGGGGAATGGAGATATGGGAAATAATGGACCAGCCTGTTTCAGAAATCTTCCCGTCATCTTACTGTACTGCTTTAGGGTGGATTATGTGTTCTGGTACTCCTCTGTGGGTTTATAAACACTACAATTCAGTATAATTCAGTGGATATTGTGCAGGAGAAAATATCTAATTTAATGAAAACAAACAGGAAACATTACTGGAATTTAACAGGCAGAATGAGAAACTAATTAAGAAACAGCAACAACTGGCTCTCATATAGCTGTTCTTGTCTCAGTGGCATCTCTTACCACAAATATTAGTGCCAGTAACTGTAAAAGGATATGGCACAAACAGGGCCTGTCATCCCCTGCAAAAACAGTGATCTATCCTTTTTTATCTAGATATTTCCTGCCAGCAAGCTGAGTAAGTACACTCAGTGGGACCCAGCAGTTTGCCCCATGCTTCTGTTAAGTTTGGTTCTGGTGTCGTTATTCTTGCTCACATTATCAGTCATGGACTGGTGTGGCCCCAAGGAAGTTATGAACTTTATATGTATGAAGCATTGAGACAGTGCACAAGGATATCATACCTGATGATGTAAAGGTCTCCCAGGCAAACCACAGGCTAGGAACACTGATGATGCAAAAGCTGTAGTGTAGGCTTTTTATGTCCTATTTTTGATAATATCTATAATAACAGTTAATGGAAATGCTATGGAGAAAAAATGTTGTTTCATAGCAGGGATATGTTTATCCCAGAGTTCCAGAACAAAACTGCCATGTTATTTAAATTTACTAAGCCCACATTTGAGGACTGAGGTTCTGGCTATAAGTGATACACTAATACAATTATAAGATCTCTGTGAAGGACCGCATTTCATCAACAGAAAAGTGAAACAATGACAAACTGATCTTTTAGCCTGTGCAGAAATATTACTAATGCCAGGATAATCTGGCAGACAGAAATTCCATTCTTATTCTTTGTTAATGAGCATCTTTTTGTGCTCCATTTGCAGGGAGGCCATCTTAGGTGGATTCGCAAAGCATTTGCCCTCACTTACCAGCACAGGCAAAGGAGCTCTCAAGAGACTACACAGCTGGTCACATGTATTTCACTCTGTATGTTCATAAATATCCAGATCACTCTAGGAGCATCACCTGGTTAGTGTCTATGAAGAAAATGTGTATGCACAGTTGTATGCTTATTTGTTTGTAGGTGAGTACATATGTCTATCTTTGGTCCATTCTATAGCATAACAGAACGAGCTTTATAACATAGGTACTACAAAATATAATTAAAATTTATACTCTACAAATAAAACCAAATAAGCCACAGGTACTGCAGTAAAAGCTTTCCTAGCAGTGGCATGAGACAGATTTTAGCCACTACATTGTGCATATCAGACATGATTGGTAGTCTTTGCTGTCACGGCAAAAGAGTCAGGAAGGGTGGAAGCAGACAGCAAAGGAGTCAGAATGGAACAATAGCAGAAAACTGTCAAAAACAAAAGCAAAAAGTAGATTAAGAGCTACCACAGATGTGCATGCCATACTGAAATGTGTGAAAAATCTCCACGATGACCTGAAAAGTATGTATAATCCTATTTTATTATTTTGAACAGTTTTGTGAAGCAGTGCCCAAAATTTCAGTGTAACCTGGTCACAAACATCATTGATTTCAAAGTGTGAAAAATGAGACTGCTAGCCCTTTGGGAGCTGTAGAGGGAATGTACAACGGAGTTGGAGACATTTATGCAAATGTTTCTGTGAATCTGTTCTATCCTAAATTTGGGTATGTGGGGTTTAATTACGAGTATGATCAAAGACATCTTGAAAAGAACTATTCCTGTTTTATGTGTATGCAACTCCATCTACATTAATTATATGTCAAGATCATAGAACTTGGTTAGGAGCAGTAATGATAGTGATGCAAATTATGTTGTGGCATTTGTAGGATGTTTCACCTCCAGCAGGGGCACAGTGGATTACCTCTCTCTTTGCCTTTAATTAGGGTATGTAGCCTTGCAGAAACTCTCTTCTGTGGTGTAGATGTCAACCTCTGTGAATTAAGAAAAGCTTGTTGACAAAGTATTGTTTTCATATTCATAATGGGACTCTAATGCAGCTATGTTTGGGGTTAATTTCTCTGTGTTTGAAAATTGGCATAGTTCTGTCAATTTCAAGGAAGTTTCATGCATGTGTGTCAGAGAATTTGGCCTTCACAGGAGAGCCATTTCAAGTGTCATCAGATTTCCAAATGATTTCATTGCTCTTTTATAGGCAATAGAACTGGTTATTTCTCTTCTGGATGAAATTCCACTCTCTCTGGAATTTTCCTTTATTCTGGATTTAGAACAAGTGCAGCTTTTTTAAAAGTTTCTGGGGAACTGGGGAATAATTATTTTGCCCTTTTCTCAACTTTCTTTTCAAGTATTTCAAATAGATTGTGTCAGTTGTCCATTTTTTAATAATTTCCCTTTTCCTAAAGTTGGATGATACTATTTTTGCAGATCATTTAATATTTCTGCAATATTTCTGTTTCCAAAGTTTAAAATGTTTCTTATCAACTTCTATAACACATATATGTCAGTCCTGATAGCAAGTGTGTGTTTCTCTTAGCTATAAAGATCAAATTTATTAAGTGAAGTTAATTCTGGTAAGAAAAGTTTGCTGAGATATCTCTTTCTTTGAATTTTCCAAGCTTATTCTGTTCATGTATGCTATTCCAAGTGTGGATAGGGAAGATTTTGTGGAAAAGGTACATGCATAAATACTTAAAAGGAACTTTGAATTTGAATGAAGGTAAAAACTTCTGTAGGTAGGAAACCTATGGATTGAAAGGATAACTATGGGTAAAAGGAGCAGATGGTCATCTTTTCCTATGCCTTCCTCTAATCCCTGTGGTAGAAGAATCTACCTGCCTTTGTCCCCCAGTAGGATTGTTAGCGCAAAGGACAAATATTCTTTTATTCAGCTCTGTCTTTATAGCTCTCTTCCTGCTGTGCTCAAGTGGGGCAAACTCACATAGAATTTTCTTTTCTAAGGATGAAATAACCAGCTTCCTGATAGGGTAGAACAAGAGATAGGGCAGATAAGGTAGCATTTACCTCATGCTTCTCAAAATATATATGGATAGTCTTCAAGGCAAAGGAGGAAAAGTACATTTCTTGAATCACATATCCATAGCAGGTTATTACTGGTTTATATAATCAAAGGGATACAATCAAAGGATGCCTGATACAAATCAGACGAGGATAACATCATTGGAAAGATGCATATTGCTTTGCAACAATTGTACAGACGAACAAAAGCATACCACAGGAAATGCATGTTGAGCTGCAAGGCTGGTGATTGTTTAGAGGGGGAAAAAAATCACAAAACACATACAGGTGTGTCAAAGTCTTTTTAATATAGTGCAGACTGCCAAGGAAGAAAATAATAAGAAGATATACAGTCTTGGTTGCAATGCAAGAAAAGTCAGAAACTCACAATGAAAATAAAGCAATGCCCTTTAGAACACTATCTTAATAGTGATAAGAGTTATTATAAAAGGATGTGATAAGCCAGATAGCCATGGGCCAAATGAATTGCTTTCGATCCACATAAAGCTTGTTTTAACATAGTGAGGTTCCTATGCAAGCTGAACTTAATTTAATATCCTTCAGAGTTGATGATGAGTAGGAGGTGGAAATGAAAGTCCATCTACAGTTACATAAGGCCACATCAAAATTCTCTCACATCTGTCCGATAGCCTTCTAAGGAACTACATTTGCATTTTCTTAGACAATATTATGAAAAGGACCCAGATTCTGAACTAATGTTAAGCTAGTCCAGAATGTATTGTCATTTGTCTTACAGAAATTATCTCAAAATCTGGTGAGGCATCAAAGGAAGAATCATATGATCACTAATATTGGAAAAAAATTAATTGTTCAGCAATACCTAATGCTGGTGGAAAAAAAAAACACCCTTGTCTTAGCTGTACTTTAATTTGACAGAACTAAGATTTTTTTTCCCCAAAACTATGTTTTATTTATAGTAGACTATTCTAAGCATTGTCTCAAAATGTTATGAATTCAGGTGAAGAAATATTTTAATTCTCTCTAGAATTAACCTCACTAGCCTTATATTTAGATAAGACTTTTTTTTTTCCTGAAAAAAAAAATCAATTTCCTAACTTGAATTCTATTAAAAACAAAAAATTAAATGCTTGTAGCTTCAAATAAATACTTACACCATATATACAGTAACATTTTCAAATATGGTAAATCATGGAAAATTCTTAAGCGAAAAGTTTGGTGCTAGATATCTACAGGTCTTAATTATGAAATTCTAAAATCTGAAAATCAGATTGCAGGAGATAAACATGTTCAATATTTAAATACAGATGTGCTACCACACTGACACCATTACATTGCAAAAATGTAGTCTTCAAAATTCAGAATTTTGATATTACTTTATGAAAACTTGGATTGAGATTTAGATTAGATGAGACCCCTCATCCTTTCCTTCTTTATGTGAGTATCAGATAAGCTTGATTGCTGGAACTCATACTGGAAGTGAAACTTATACAGGCTTCTCAATTTAGTCACTTTTTTAAAAAGAAATTTGCATTTTGGTTGGGCTTTATTAAGATTTACATGAAAACAAGTTTTATACTGACCCTTTGTGCTGATCTGAACTTCACCTTAGAGATATGATACAGCAAGGCTCTGTTTTCTGGAATGCATTTGTCCTTCCAGTATGTAATTACTCCCATGTTGCTGAGCCTTCAGACTATTTGTTCCTGGGTTGTTTCTTCACAATTTTTTCGGAAGGTTGTGCATTAGGAGAAAAGGACTTTGCAGCCCTATTTTTCTCTTTTATGGATGTTAATGTGACTGAAGATATTTTTATGAGCTAGTTACATCTTAAGGTGCAGTAGGTGCTCTGTTGCCACTTTTTATGCATACACTGTTCATTGTAATATTTTCTAAGAGCATCTGTAGTATGTGATAGGTGTTAATGTCACTTCTAAATTAAATTAAAGTAGGATGTTCTGAAATTGTCTTTAAAGGTCAAATTATAATAATCTTACCCAGAGTAGTACTTTTACTCAGGGGTAGGTCTAGGTAAATTGATAACACTATAGAAGAAATAAGGTTAGATATATAAAAGGGCTTTGGCATCACAGTCCCACAAAAAAAAAAAAAAAAAAGTACTTACCAGTGCTGAAATTCAAAAATTAAGGTTGTCAGAATTCTTATTCATCCCTTGATAAACTAGAAGACATTATTATTTTTTTTTTTTTACTCCTAAGCTATCTAAAATTTTCTATCAGTGTGATTTCACAGTTGCATAGAGATGTGATTCTGGGTAGTCAGAGGTGTTAATAATCCAGAATAGAGAGGTGACTGTTTTTTTCTGTATTTTCTTGGATGCATAAACTTTCCTTTACATCTGTAATTATACTGGATCCCAAAGATATTCCAGAAATATATGGGTCAGAGGAAATTGCTACAGTCATCAGTGCAGTGGGTAGTCAGAAGTATAGCTCACTTGGCCTTTCTAGACAACAGTTCTGTTTGACATATTTCTTTAAACTTGCTCAAAACAGTAATTGAAACCTCAATAATGTTCTCCAGAGTTAATAACCATAATTTTTTTGTGCTATATTTCACTGACATAATGTTTGTACAACTCCTTTTTACACAAGGTGTAAATCTATAATTAAAGAACTGAGAAAGATCCACACCGATTAATCTGAGAGTTCAGACCACTCAGTTGAAAGATCTATACATATGAGGAAGGATCAACAAGGAATTTTGGAACTTACTTCTTCTTTGCTTCCATAGCCACTGAATTCCTGGATATTGTGGGGTTGCTGTAGGAATGAATTGATCCACCATGCATTTCTGATTTAAGATCACAAATACACAATTGGACACTTCCAAACAACCTAACATTAGGCGTTTATTTTGACGATAAACTTAATTGTGATTCTGTGATTACTCTGCTGATTTTCATTGCTCTAATTCTTCAGTGCTTAATTTATCCTAAGAATTGCATTGGAAGGGATCTGGCTTATAAATGGGAAACCACTAGGCAGCAGTGTCTGTTAGTGTTGGGCTGACTGTGCAAAGTTCTTGGAACAGCAGCATGTAGTGTCAATAAAGAAATACTGAGCCAGATGAGAATGGGTTAGCAGACATAGTGGAAGACATATTAATGCACTGTTGACTGAAATTTGCTATGGTAAAAAGCAAGACACAGTTTAAACATAGAAGAGGGAAGAGTACCATGCTAAGAGTGATATGCTGAGTTTGGCTCAGGAGTTTCATGTCCAATTAACTTCTAAAAGTCTGAGGTTTTTTAGTCATCTACTGTTCTCGGAAGTGCTGACAGATGGGCGTCTCATTATGTCATGATTTTGACCCAAATAGTCTCAAATACATCTTCTGCTATTCAGTGGTAAATTTTGTTGTACTACCTTGTGCATCATGCACACCTGATGACACAGAGCCTCTTCCTTGGCAGCAAATCCCAGACGTTCTGTGAGCAACAGGGACACAGGGTGGATGATCATAGCTAGGGAAGTCCTTGCAGTTCTCTTTGGTTCTTGCTAGTACAGAAATAGCATGGTGAAAATAAGCTGGAATACCTTGCAGTAAAACAGTCTCAGACAGGTCTTCAATCATGCATTTGGGCATGCATCACTGCTCAGCTATGACAGAACTTATCAGGATACCAATGCTGTGTGACTCACACTCCTAGTTTTTTGTTTCACTACGTTTTTTTTTTTGCTGTTTGTTTTGTTTGTTTGTTTGTCTGAACAATGACAAAAGCAAGTATGTGTTTGTGAGCACACAATGTATTAAGGTTGTTATTTTTCATTTTTAATGACTGACATGACTACCATTCAGCTTCTGGTTGCAGTGTTTAGCTCTTTCTTCCCAATGTCATTCATTGAACTGTCAGCATTGATCATTCATTGTGTGTGCAACCCTGTTGCAGATGTTAGCATTACTCTTATTACCCAGCTTTGATACTTGAAAAGGATGGCTTGTTCTTCACTCTCCTATCCCTTTTCACGATCAGAGAGGCAAGCCCTCATTCAGGCTACAAATTTTGTACAATCTTCCTGCTTCAGCAACCTTCCTTCAGGTTATAGATATAATTCAATACCAGAAAACAAACAAACAAACAAAAAATCAAACAATAACAACAACAAAAAACACAACACCCAAACATCTGCTAACATTACCAAGATTGGAGTCTAGAGCAAGACCACTCCCTATGCTTCCATCTGCAAATGATCAGAGCAAGCCCATTGCATCTTAATGCAATGAAACTTGAAGTCATTGCTCCATGAGCCCATTTGTCCTTCATTTTCCTATTAGAAGTCTTATACTCAGGTGAGAAGGAAGGAGAGTGTTTTTCAGAGCACTTGCAGGTATGACCATTAAAGACTTTGCTTGTGGGAACCTGTTTAGGCTTTCCAGGACAAGTTTATTTCATGTCAAATTGCTATTCCAATCTATATGCTTGATGTAACAACAATATTTTATCCTTACAAGGAAATTTAGGACATGAAGAAGCTGTTCTCCTTATTCTTCATCCTTTTTTTTTTTTTTTTTTCAAAAGCACTTTCTGCAGTAGAACAGGGAATTAGTATCTACCATCCTTTGGTCCGCCCCTCTGAGTAAAAAGGATAACAAAGCAGGAGGACATAAAAATGATTCCTTCTCATTTATGAAAAGGAAGAAAAACAAAAGTAAATAGTATGAAGTATACTTAGATGAAATTGTTTTGTATTTATAATGTTCCTGACCCAGTAGTCATGCCACTGTTAGTACAGAGGCAAGCAACTTACTTTTTTTTCCAGCATGCAAAAGTTGGGAACAGAGATGTCTGCAAAGCTACTTGAGACCTATGGCTGAAAAATGCCAACCACATGCTGACTCTCCTTTATCTTTCTGCCGTTGTAAAGGGTGGAAAGGCACAGTGTGCCAATATATCTTTGGTAAAACACTGGCAAACCATTTGTGCCTTGCACTGTTCCTTATCACTAATTGCCTTCTCTCTATAATTACTTTCTAAGTCTTAAGACTCTCAATATACTTTGCTACTTACTATAGATGTTTTAATGAGCTGAAAGTGATTGAGAAGAACAAGATAGTTTCTGGAGCAAAGGTTATGGGGGAAAAAAAATGGTTAACATAAGGAAGTTTCTGTTTTGTATTTAGTCTAAAATTTCCAGGATTCTTAATCTACCCACTTTCCTTTGCCCTGCCACTAGCCAGTGATATTATAAAATTTTCTGCAGCCACTAGGCTGGACTGTAAAGCTCTCTCTGTCATTTACTGGAGAAGTTTCGTGGAGAAAGAAGTCGAAACTTTTTACCTAGGTAACAATTCATAGTAAACAAAATATGCAAGGAAAATGACAACTGCTATATACGGTTCAATATAAAGCAGTTCTGCTATTTCTCCTCTAACTATCTATTTCCTTGCATACTTTATGAACAGTTTAAATGGAGGAAAATAATTCCAATTATCAAGTGAATGAGAGTACGGGGAAACTGTGTTTTGTAGACTCTATGAGGCAGTGCACATTTATTGGTTATTGTCATGGTTTTACGTTTTTTGGTTTTCAGTATTCCACATCAACACATCATGTAGTGCACTGGAACTAAAGTGTTAATACTCCAGCTCCATGTACCTATCTCTGTACGTGACGGAAGTCATGAGATCTGACCCTTCCGGGGGGGGGGGGGAACGCTCACTTACTGCTTGTCAGTGGGCTCCTGGAGGCAGCGTTTTCCTGGCCATCCCAAACTTTTCAGGTTTGACTTGGTCTCGGGAACTCTCTCTCCTATCTTTTTTGATTTATTAGTCTCAATTTCAATTAGATCTTATTATATTGTGTTATTTTGCATTTCCAATATCATAGTTAGTAAAATAAGTTTTCCTCCATAGATTGTTGCCGCTGTTGTTTTTCTTCCCCTCCTTCCTTCCCATTTTGGCCTTGGGGCCGGGGGGGGGGTAAGAGGGGCAGGGGCGTATTGCCCCCTGTCACGGGCATAGATTGATCTAGTTAACGCCGTGACAGTTATTATTCAGAAACTTCACTGAAGATTACTACTTGGTGAAAAAAATGAGAAAAGAACTGTCCAGAGAAATTCTGATTATAACACTACTTTTAATCAAATTTTATAATTTTTTGTTAACCATAAAGGTAAATTTTTTAAGGTTTTCAGAAAGCTGCTGTATCAAGCAGTCAGGAAATCATGCAATACAAATAACTTTTTTCTTTTTTTTTTAATATATTTTTTATACCTTCCACCCAGATCTGGAATTTACTTTCAGGTTGCGTTTCTCAAAGGTAGGATTGAAACTAGAATCTTCATACCAAGTTATCAGGCCAGTATATTTGGAATGTAATATGATTAACAGCGGTGATGTTAAGGAGAAAATTCACTAATTACTTATTTCAATAAAGAATGGTGTGGCAGCTTACAGTAAAAAAGAACTGCAATAGACCTTGCTAGTTTGAGAGCAGCCAGAGTCAAGAAAATGAGTGGGATTCTTTCATTTTCCTCTGCTGCCTTTTGTCCCCAGAAGGGTTTCTTGTCATTTCAGCAATGGCTGACAGGAGTCAGTTGAGTGCTGACACATATTGTGGCACCTGTAAGCATTTTTGACATAATTGACATAGTCCTGCAGGGTTTTGACAAGTTTGTCAACCTAATGAATGGGCAACTGAGCTTTATACCTATACTAAAGGTCATGTAAGTTGTTCAATGGAGGATGAAAAATTCTGGTATCCAAATAATAGCTTCTGACTTATTCTGCTTTCTTGAGAAATAAGAAGCATGGGGAGGGGGGGGAGAGAGGGAGTTGGTTTATGGCCTCTACCCTCTTATATTGCAGATGACATTCAGTGGGAAGGTAAGACAGCAACCTCTGAAGAACACTTTTTTTCTCTTTCTTCCTCTCTTTCTCTCTCTCTCTCTCTTTCTTTCTTTCAAGCAGAATTTGAGCAATATTCAAGTACAGTACAATATTTAAGAGGAAATGGTTCTACTTTATTTAATACAACTGCAGTTGCTTTCTTGCAGAAGTAGAGAAGAACCAGTAAATTAAAGAAAAAAAATCACTGTAGCAAGAAGACTTCTCTGAAATGCTGTATATAGATAACCTTGAGGTTATAAATTAGTAAAAATATTTTGTTTAAAGCAATTATGTACCTTTAACCAAAATAGATTTACTTTGCAGAAAATGTGTAGATCAAGCCACACAGTTTTTACTAACAGTTAAGTTAGTAAAAAGTAGCAAGTAGACAAGATATCCACAGCTGAGCTTTTATAACTGTGTGAACAATTAGATTTCATCTCATAGTCTGAACAGACTGAAATCCTACCCATGAAGAGGTAGCACTACTCAGCTGACTAGTGGTAGTATCTTAGACAGCTGCAGCTCAGTCATGGTTCGCAGTGCGGTGGAGAAAGCTCAAGAATTTTTCTTTATAAATACCCTGTGCTTTATTTGTCCGTAATTAGTTCTTCCAATATTTGAAATAAACAAAACTTTTTCTTAAATAAGAACTTCATGACTACATCTTTAACAGTGTTTTCCAGAGGTTAGAGACATGCTGGCCAAAGACAATATTTATTAAATCTACTTTAGGGAAATACTAGCATTTCTTCAGTTGAAGTTCCTAATTCTTGTTAAACTGGTCCAAAGCACAAAGTACTGCACATAACTGACATTTCTTCTTCTTGACAAGGCTATGAGTTTAAGAATTTAGCTCACTGAGACTGGAATATTGACTGTGGTGGGGTTTTGTACTCAAGTGGCAAAATAAACAGTAATATTTTTCAGAGCAAACCTCAGATGTTACATTGATATTAGCAGAATCATCAGATCAGTAGCGATAACAACCTGACTACTTTTAACAGAATTAAAATTGCTTAATTGCAGTTAATGATCATTTCTCAGGCATTTACTGTTACAGACTATATCAAAAAGTGTTAACAGTGAAGAGGAGAGAGGGAATAGAAAGGGGAATTAAAACTAATTTTTTCATTAAATTTCTGAGTTTACTTAACTGCTTTTCCTGCTACATACAATTGATGTATTTTCCTTTTTAGGAAAAGGTAATATTTATGATACAGAAGGCAATTTTCAAGCTGTCTATCTGTGAGGAACTCTGTCCTCTTATTAAGATATCTAAGCAAATGTTTTGCTTTGTATACACTGCCTTGTGCCACACACCGTTCTGGCTCCCTGGTCATCTGGGGGTCATAGCAGTGGTGGTTTATATGACTGCATTCCTGCAGCCCGGGTTCTCCTTTAAACTAAGACAGATGTTAATGAGCTGTTATCAACTCTTCCCCAGCAGGAGAGAGCAAGAGGATTTTGTTCTGTTTCTGGGTAGAACCGACAAATAAGAGATTTTTAGGAGAATCAGTTGCTGAAAGAAGAGGAAGGAACTGAAATATGTATAATATATTCTACTGTAAAATGCCAATATTGACAGAAAAGGTAGCCTTGATGATATAGCATGCCAGGCTGAACTCAGTGTTATCTGAAAAACAGATGAATCAGATTTTTTTTTTTCTCCCTAACTTGTTTTTCTGTTTGTAAAAGTCAGAAAAGAAATACATAAAAGCAGAATTTCAGTATTTATTTGCTGAAGTATTGAAACGTTAAGTATTTAAATACCAGTTCTCTCAGGTATTATGAAAATTTTCTCTTGCTTGTGCAGTTGGAGTTGTTAGTGCTTTGCATGTCTTTACATCCAATATTGAGTTTATTGTTGTTTGAAGGATTTGGAATCTCAGAGGCACAATCCAGACTGTCTGAACTGCAGTATCTCTAGTAATTGTTATGCACTTTGGTAGCTGTAAACTAGAAACTACTTTTGTTTTTCTCTTTTCCCTTCTCTTTTATGTTTTTAATCGCATTTTCTACCTGTGCTACTCCAGGCGATATGAGTCATGTTTCATCTGTTAGACTTGAACAAAATATTTGCTTTTTTATTGTTATGCAGATCATTGATATCATTCTGCCATATCTCTACTGATAATTCAGAAGACATTAGGGGACTGAATGTAAGGATAAAGTAACATTTCCTTTACATTAGCTCCCCATGAAGACAATCAATCGGGCAGCCAATGAGAAATTGTTTGTTAGTCTGCAGCAGTCTTACAAACAAATATACTGATTCTTTTTAAATGTTATTAATCACATTCGTGTTATGAATATAGCCTTCTAGGGCACAAACCTTTAAATAATTGGCAATGGCAATGATTTTTTTTCCCTCCATCTGTGGTCTGTTCAGGTGGTCTATAACATTAGGATGTTATTATGAAATTCCATCTGAATATCATCAAATTTCCACTTGCTACCTTTAAAATTGAGTGCCATGGAAACAAAAATCGTGACTACTCAGTTTTTTCAAATAGTGCTGTGCAGACATTGATGAAACTTTTATCTGGAAGTAGAATATTGTGTATTCAGTCCCACATTTCTAAAGCCTATTTGGAGGATTAATAATTGGGATGAAAACACAGATTTAATAGCTGCATGCTTAGTAAGCACCTTCCACCTTTTATGCTGAATGAGGGAGGAGTTTGCTTGGAAAAGACACTATATTATCATGTAATTAAAGATATTTGCAGGGAAGAACATAAAAGGATGAAAAGATGAGCTTAATTCTGGCATTTGCTAATTCTTGAGTATTTGATTTTGCAATCCTAATATAGTTTTCTTTGTATGAAACTCAAGAGTTCTCATGGCAACTACTTTCTCAAGTGACTTTCAAAACTAAACAAAATTGTTCATTTTCTTCTTGTAGTTATCATTTTATCTAAATCACTTCAATGCAGATATTAATTTTGGGAAATGAAAACTGCCAACAGTATTCCAACTTCACCTGTACTAACAGGGTGGAGAAGAATTATGACTTGAATTGCCTTGCTGGAGGTTCCTGTGAAGCTTTGTCCCCTAGAACGTAGTTTTTGACAACAGAATCAAATTGGAAATTCACACTTAGTTTTATAGGCCATAATTTCCAAGTCTTATTTAATTTGTGTAGGTATGCAGTGTGCATGAGGGAGATACACATGTCTTATTGAGGGGAAAAAAAATCCTTAAAAATTCTCTATGGAGAGACACTGAAGTATTTCTAATGTATCAATTGTAATATAACCTCCTTGCTAATTGTTCCCTATCCATTTCAGGATGTCTGGTACCAGGTATACAAAGGAAGGTGTAGGAAGGAACTTACACAATCATTTTGCCATAACAGAATGCTTATTTTTAATTCACAGCGGTTAATAACTGGCTCTGGTCCAGAAACATGGAGGAGTTGCATTCTGCATTGTTTTAATGCTAATGTAGCTGTCAGTGATCTTGACAACCCCATTACTGTAGGTAATGGAGTTCTGGGGAATCTCACATTAGAGAAAAATGTGGAATATGAGCAATAGGGAGCGCATTGTGGAGAGATGTGCATGGCTTTGCGTGAAGCTAGTCTGGAGCTAATAAGCCTTTTCAGAACTGTGCCAGTGTCCATTTACTGAGCATTCTGTGCAACGAGTTTTTGCATATCTCAGAACACAGGAACATGAGATGAAAGTATAGTAGCCAGACAAAGACTTTGGTTGGCTTTATGGGTCTGCCTTTCTTGACAGCCAGCTGTAAGGAGGGTTGGTTGGCTCCTGCAGACTCTCTTCCACTCTAGGATAGAGCAGCTCAGTGCTGAAACATTCAAAGCCAGCTCTAAATGCTCTTCTATTTATAAGGCTCTCTCCTTCTACTGGTACTGCCAGGCATTAATTTCTGGGAGTGGCCAGTCTGGCTGGGAACCTGTGGCACATCTGAATGCCGTCAGCATATGCTATCCACAGTTAGCTAAGGCTTGCTTCCAGTTGTCCAGCCTGTGCCTGAATCCCCATAAATTCCTGCTATGAGCAAAACAAGTTCAAACGGAAAGCAGTTAGGTCCCCTCTTATATAACTTTATGTTAAAGAGAACCACTCTACTCCTCAAAAGGGTGTCCAGTGAATTTTGTGCACATATTTTCCTGGACTGGTGGCATTTGAACCTATGAAGAAAGGAAAACAAGTGTATTTATGGTGATCAGTAACTCTGAGGTTCAGCTCGACAGATCCAGACCCAGCTCCATGGGCTGACTGACTGCCTTTTCAACCTGTTTTCTCTTTGCCTGTTCCTCCTCACACTCAGGATAACATCTGTCTATGCAAACAAATTGCAACACCATGAAATTAATAGATCCACTAGCTACAGTAACAGTGAACCTTATTTTCTGATCTTTTAACTTAGTCATGTAATTCCGTACCCCATGACTGAGGGACCCTACTCTTATTCCTACTTATTCTTAGAACAATTAAAGCCAATACCTATTTATAGCAATTTAGGAACGTAATGTGCTGCCTTAGTCTCTCATTTCTTCATCTTTGAAATCTTTCTGTCTCCATCTTTCTCTCATGCAAATAGCTTCCATTACAGTCATGACGACTAAAGGAAAAGCTATGTTTAAAACAAACAACCAATTAATATTAATCAAATATTTATGAGCGTTCATGATGAATATTTATGAAAAATATCAGTGTCTGCTCGAGATGTAAGATAAGAATTTGTTGTAAACTCTTTGTGTGAAAACAAAAGTATACAGTAATTGTTAATTATGTGGCTACTATTATTAGGTACCATTACAGCTGGGTGAGTGTTTTTTTCACTCACTAGTATTGTTCTAGGGTGACTGAACTGATTTGTAGGTTTGGCAAACTGTTTTTGTTGAGAGCAAATAAGAAATTTTGTTCAAAAATTTTTAGTCTTTTTTTTTTTTTAAATATTCCAATCACTTCTTTGCATTAGATCTGCCAGAATGTAACTAAAGAAAATATTTTTCACAGGCTCTTCTTAGAGACAAAGCAAAGCTAATTTCTAGCTTACACAATTCATTTTTTTGTTGTTGTTGTTCGTTTGCTGATCAAATTATTTTTTTCCAGAACTGATCATAGTTCAACAAATTAGGACTTTATTTACATAAAGTTCTGTTTGTGGTATTGGATGATTTTAGTATTTCTGTGGGAAAAGGGAGATTTCTTTTTCTTTTCTTCTTCTTTTGTCTTTCAATGCTCTTCAAGATGCATCAAGAGCACTGCAATACAACAGACCAGATTTTAATGACATTTGATCATCTTTGTTAAATCCAGGCTTCAATTCAATTCAATTCAAGAATTCAAGAGTGTGTTTTTAATACTGAAGGTAATTAACTTTGATCAATTTACCATGCAACATACTGTTTATATTTTGAAAATATATTAATTTTGATGGAATTATTTTCAAAAAGTGTGCTCTGGCTTACTCAGATCAGATTTTTTTCACCCATAATTTGTGGAGGTCAGTCCAGATGAACGTGATTTGTTTTTTTTCCTGCTTCTTCTTTTTTTTTTCCCCCTCTGATATGAAAATGTAGAAGTCTATGAATAGGAGCACTTTAATCTTTGATCTAAATTCTCCTCTTTTGATTTTCCCCTGGCAAGATAGTAAAGCTGTCAATCAAAGACAACCTATTTTATAATTTATGAAACTGATGTATAGCCATCTTGGGAAGATGATCCTCACACACAGTGAAACAAGTGTTTGGTCAGAAGTTTAAGTGCTCAGTTATAGGAGGTAAATATTTCTGAGGTAAATATTGTCACTGGCTCAGTAACCTCAATACAATAGATGGTGCCGTTTATGAACCTGAAGCAAAAATCCTTGACATCTTTAGAAAGATGATTGCTAAATTTGTGGAGTTTCAAGTCTTACTCTAAATGCTTTGGGATCAGACTTAGAAACCTAGACACAGGTAGGTAACTCCAGCCCCTGGTATCTGCTCTGGCCCTGTGCTTATGTACAGCAACACTGCTGAGATAGTTTCTGCTCTGTGAGCAGTCTGAAACTGGCAACAGATAAAATATGTTGGACCTGAGACCTGCTGCCCGTCTAGATCATCCCAGCCAGCAGGAGCCTGCCCTCTCCCTGCAACGTGCTACAGGAAGCACATGAGCTGTCATGTTCATCAATGGACTTCATTTTCCTCTGGGTTTCCACTAGATTGAGTAGGGTAGGTGACCTGCCAGCTGCTTTGCACAGCTCATGAATAGGAAAGAAAGCAGAGTCATGGCTGCACCCACCACCTGCCTGCCTCATCTCTGTTTGCTCTGCTGTTTGTAGATGGGGTGTCCATCCCATCTCACACCTGCTTACACCTGCAGGCTGGGAGTTTCTTCTAAGCTAGGTGATGCTGTGGTCTGCTTGGAAAGGCAGGTGCCTGTGTTTGTAGCCATAGCTACACTGCTAGGGTAAGCAATGAGACAAGAGCTAATGGGTTTGGAGCCAAGTTATAATGAATGATTAATTTTGTTAGTATCTTCTATATTGGCTTTTTTTCCCTACTAATTGCTAGGGAACTACCATTCATCAGCTGTCTCATGGCTTGCACAGTTTACCACTTAATTGGGAAGTTGATTCACTTGTGTGGGCTATACTGAGACGAATAAAAAGTATCTTAGTAGATATATACTCATTATATAGTGTATGAGCACTACTTGTATGTGTCAAAAACAGCTCTTTGGTGTCCTGAGGAAATGGTCTCAAATACTAGTAAAAAAAATTCATGTTACCTTTCAACATCAGTTCAAAGAAGTCATTGGTGTCTGCATAAAGATAAGTTTCGTTGCAGAGTGATTGAATTTTAATAATCTTTTAGATTTTTAGGACTTCAGATCCAGTTTGTTCCTGTCGTATTTTCTTTTTCACCCTCCCTCTTTCAGCACTTTCCCCCTTAATCTCTTTCTCAGTAGGAGAAAACTTGCCTCTGGGGTACAAGTGGGAGGAGCAGGGAGCATGAAGTATCAAGCTAAATTAGGATGTCTTCAAACACAGAAGGTCACAAGCCCACACTTTTCTAAGAGCAAATTTCCTGCTATTGACTCTGTAACACTAAGGAGGATTCAAACTGATTTCGTTTCAACCCCCCTGCCCACTCCCCCCACATTTTTCCTCTTCTCCCCAGACAACAGATGTCAATGTCTTTTTAAGTTGTTGATGATTAACTGTGAACACTGTACTGTTAAAAACTCCCAGCCACATTTTTCAGAGTCCTCAGAAGTATAACTGATAAAGTGTGCACCACAGCAATGAATATGATCTCGTTGCAGGCTTTTTTTGAAGTGAGAAACTTCCACCCCCCCCCCCCCCCCCCCCCCCCCTCCCCTTTTCCTTCCTGATGCTTCATTTTAAGTACATTTAATTTCCTCCTGAAACGCACATATGCATTTACTAGAGAGCCATATGTAAAGATTTATAAAATGACTTCGTTTTTGTTTTGTTTTGTTTTGTTTTCTGGGGGGAAGTGGGTCTGTATGAGAAGTTGCAGCACAACACCCTTCGAAGCAGTAGCTTTTGTTGTGGGGCCAAGGTTGCTGAGCCTTGTTACTGACTGAACCTATTCAGACCAAAGGCAAAAAATATTTGAATAGCCCTGCCAAGGTGAATATCCTTGTATTGATGGAAAGCCTAATAGCATTGTGAAAGGATGGTTAACCTGCTTTCTTCTCACTTGGAAGATTTCAGATTATTTATCTCTATTGCATCTTTTTACATTTACTTATTTATTTTTATTTAAGAGAAATAAAGATCCCCAAAGGGAAGAAAACTCATTTATTTCCTTCCCATGTATACGCATTATGTGATAGAGGAAGTATGCCTGGGCTTTGTTCCCACATAAAGTCATAAAATCTTATTTTTTTACCTTTTCTCCATGTGGGTGGGGAGCTGGTTGATTCTTCTTACACTTCTTTTTTTCCTTCACTGAGTACATTTAGGACTTCAAAATATGAAATTCAAATCAATATTTTGGTGAATTTTCCTATGTCTGTATGTGTGGGGAAGCACCTTTTTCCATGCTGTCTCTAGTACCTCAAATATATCAATACCCTCCTTTGTTTATTTGTTTTTTATGCTGTTTTTTTTTTCTTTTTTTTTGTTGCCAAAGTGCTCTTCTGTTTTTCAACCCTGCACAGCTGACAAAGAAGGCTGTGCTGCTACCTGTTAAGCTAACAGCAATTATATTTCTTCCCCTGTTTGATTCAGAAGTAATCTAGATGTTAGAGCTGTCAGAAAGCTCCTGACAAAGCTGTCAGTGGGCCCGTGGCAGATCAGTCGGAGCTAATGAAAAGAATTATAGGTGTGGTAATATGTCGCAAGCGCCGAGGGAATGTGGTTAACGCTCCTGTGAAAGGTTGGGAAAGCTAGATGAAGCGTGCTCTGTCTAAACCGAGATCTTAATCTAGCAAATTCTTACGCATAAGATTAACTTTAGGCACCTGTATGAGTCAGTAGAAAGCAAACATTTGCATAGAGCTTGCAGGTTGGTGTTACCATGCAAAGTCTTCAAAGTTGTGTTTTTTTTTCTCCCCCTCTCTCTCCTATCTGCCGTGCTATGAGATTTGACTGGCATATCCACCTTAAATAGCAGTTAGAAATAGTCATCATTCTCTAGGGAAAAATGCTGTCTTTCCAAAGCTGCAGTGGGTTTGATTAGCTGGGCCTTCTTTGGGGGCAAGTGAACCTCATTACTACTCACAGCACTGTACCCTGAGACCTCACTAATGGCCTGAGAAAGTCCCATGCCCATTCCAAGCTATTTTTGAGGAGAATATAGAAAGCAATGGAACCATCTGTGCCAATGACTCACTTCTTCTGCAGCCAGAGGCATTTCATCTGAAAGGATCCACCGGGCAACCTGCAGGGCTGCTGCCCACCCTCACTCCCTAGTGTTTGCTTATGCAACTCGACGCAAAAAAGTGTCAGTGGGATGAGGACATTAATATGGTGGAGGACTAAATAGTTGCTCAAGAGGAGGCACAGCTTCAAGTAAAACAGGGAAAATGACAGGTCTAGAAAACCATTTAGAGTGTTCTGTTGCTATTTCAGCATCAAGTTTTGAGTTTTCGGTTACTTCTGGCTTTTCTTTCATTTAACGCTGGGAGTAATTCAATAAGAAAAGTTTACTTTTGTTTTTAAAAAGGAAAGTAAGTTAGAACTTATTGTTGAGGCCATTAGATATGGCTGAAGGGCTACCAGCTCCACAGAAAGAGAAACAAGAAAATAAGAGTTTTAGGAAAATTTAAGTCAGCAAATTAGCAAATGATTATTTAGAGCAATGCAGAAAGTATGCATAGTCCATCCCTTCTTATTTTCTTGACATGTTTTTGCTGAGACTTTTTAGAATGGAAAGGCACTCTAAGACAAAAAAGTCATGCAATACAGTTTTGTTTCAAAAGATGACAAAAAACAAAATGACTATTTAAAACATTTAAAAATAACAAATGAAAGCATCCTATTACACCAGTGATTTGCCTCTTAATAGCACACAGGTGGGTTATTAAGCTGGCTATATGCTTCTTAGGTGGCCAAAAAGGAAGGTACTTTGCTTTCATCCTCTACTTAATGCAACAAATCCAAGGTATGCACCAGTTGGTTATTAATACACACCATGTTAGGGCTTAATGCTATTGCAAGCTCCAGGTTGGTTGTACTGTTCTGCAGGAAATGCTGCAGAACAGTCTTGGGAGCAAAAAGTCGCATTTAGGATTTATGTTCAAGCAGTGAAGAAATTGTGAAAACTCTTTTGTTGTTTCTCTGGTTTTAATAATAGAGGACTGTTTTTTTGTTGTTGTTGTTTTGTTTGTTTGTTTATACACATTCAAGTAAATTTTTCAGTCATCTTTAGAAAAGCTAGTTTCAGCCACCTACATGTCTCTGAAGGAAAATAATCTAGGCTGAAATTTACCTCCTTTTTATATATCATGGTGATGTCAAAGTAGATGTTTGTTTCTTAGTGTAACCTTCATTTTTTCCATTGAACCAGCTTAAAGTAGTCTAACCTTTATTTTCTTGAAGTTGAAGGCTTCCTAGCACAGCAGATTGCCCAGTCTTGAGTAAAGTCGAGCATCTTTGATGTTTCTGTGGTCTTCTACATCCAGAACTGCCATTAAACATGGTCAGTGCCTCCAAAATTGATGGAGAAAGGCAGGAAAGCTCTATGTGTAAGCATAGTGGGACAGAAGTGTAAACAGAGAGGGACAGAAGAATAACTTTTTATCTATCTATCTATCTATCTATCTATCTATCTATCTATCTATCTAT
>JAPSGF010000167.1:337486-391902 GCA_035772895.1 Perdix hodgsoniae
TATCTATCTATCTATCTATCTATCTATCTATCTATCTATCTATCTATCTATCTATTATTTTTAGTGCATCACTGAAAAATGAAAAAGAATGAAAAATCAGAGCTCACTGAAAACTGGAAAATTCCAAATGAATATTTTCTTCATTACAAAATATTTCTCTCTTTCTCTTCTGGGAAAAAACACAGCCTTTCTTAAAGACCTTTTACACTTATTCTTTCACCCAGCTCTAGAAAATATACTTTTCCAGCCTAGTACATGTATGAAAATGTGAAGGTTTCTGCTTTGAACATTCCGTATTCATTTGGACAGAGAAGTGAGACTGGATAAGGAACAGGGCATTTGTTGTTCCTGACACAGTGGCCTGTCTCCTATTTGGCACAGGAATAGTTCTTGGCTGAGAGAATGCCTAAAAGTGAGTTACTGGGCACCTAAGTAGTAGCTGGCCAGGAGCCCATTCACAATCTGTATGTGAGGGTGGCTGATGAGTAGAAATAAAAAGTGGGGATGGTTTTTGGCAGAGAGCTCTGCCACACTGACCCTTTCCTCCACCTTGGACTGCATCAGAAGCAAGGTACAGCACTCCCATCGTGTCTGGCTACTTCTGCTCATGTTAACAGTCCCCATCCCACTGAAAACAGGAAATAGACTGGTTAGGAGGCTCAAAATGAATGATCTGTAACAAAGAATGGGGCTGTTGTTCTATTTGGATAGCCCTGGGTAGTGTCGCTCTATGTCTGGAGAGCAGTGTCATGAGAAAACTTGATGTGGTGTTAGGTTAATTTTATGCCAGTTTTTGTTACTCTTCCTCTTATTATCATGCTGTTGTTAAATCACAAAAATTCAGTAATCTAAATCAGCTGCAAAATACTTGTTGATTCAACTAAAATCATTCTGCAGGCATTCTTTAAAGGTATACCTTTTCACATGCTTTTTCTTGATCATTGCTTCACAGAATATAGTGGGAAATTTTTTTAAGGCTATGCTCTACAGTATTACAAATGAGGAAAACAACGGCTCCTCTGCTGTATTTATACTATGATTTTTTTTTTTTTTTAACGTGTTAAGCATTAAACAGAATAGATTGGGAGCCTGTATGATAGATTCCCATAGGTGGTTCTGAAGAAAGGTGCACTGACTTGCCTGACTTGCCTTTTGAGACTTAGTATTTAGAGTGATGATGAGGTGCTTGCCTTTCCCCTTCCCCCATTCCTTCCTGTAGAAGCTTGGTTTTCCAATTACAATTATAAATAAATCCCAATAATTTCCAATTATTGGGAAGTGTGTGTGTGGCTACTTTTTGTGGACACATAAAATTGATGAGTACTTATGCTTGCCTGAATGAAGGAATTCAAGGAACAAATATCTGGTACAAATGCCTCTTCCATAGAACGAATAACTCATATCAACATCTCAATGATAATAATGTAAATAATGTAAATGTTAATGATGTTTCTGATGGGATTACTATCAAGCAATTTTTGTGCTGTGCCACAGACTTCGATTACAAGAATCTGCTAAATGAAGTCTTATCTACCTTTCCTTTTTCCAAGTTGCAGTTATTGTTATTTACTTTTTTGGGGCTATGAAGTGACAAAAAAAAGTTGAGACTTTTTGAATTATGGTGAATATCTCTATTTCACAGGCTCGTAATTCATGAACTCCTTGTCTGATTTACTGCAAATTTGGTAGAAAAACCCTACCTCAGCTTGAGACCTAGACTACAAATCTTATGGCCAGTATGATTTGTGAAGCTGGAATTTAGAAAGAGGAATAGATGCCAAATTTTATCTTATAATGGAAATCCATGTTGTAGCCTTAATTAAGGGTGCTCTTTCTTTTCCTTAATATATCTTTCCCAGCCTTATACATCTCAAAATACAGACATATGAGTTATGAATATTCCTTTTCGTATCTGGTGGCTATTTAAAGATCCTCAGGTGAAATAGTGATGAAGCTCCATAGAGATCAGCATACTCAATTTACAGTGGCTTCATCATGAGTCGTGTATTCTTAGGAATACCATATAGCTATGATGTGCTACCACTCCAGAACGTCTCCATGTTTTACAGCAACTCCATCTCTGCAGTAAACAAAAAAACCTTTCAAAAAAAGGAAAACTACCAATAGATCTCAAATTATTCCTTACACAAAACCATGAAAAAGCCCTTGATAGAAGCATTTTCCCGTGATTTTTATTTTTATTTTTATTTTATTTTTATTTTATTTTATTTTATCTTTTTCTGTTGAAGTAGAGCTGTAGGGGGGGGGGAGTTGAAATGGAGAAATGCATCATGAATCTTTCCACTGTTTCATTGAAAATGGCTCTTCCTTGCTGGGTTTACAGTCATTTTGTTCAAGTCTTGCAGTTTTTATTCTGTTATTTTATCAGCATTTCCTGAATATGTTAGCTTCCACTTTAACACAGTGGCTTTTATAAGTAAGATGAATAGTTCATGGCCTTGTTGTTCTGTCCTGGGGCATTTCCAAATATAATTATCAAATGTGAATGAAATGGCTTTATATTTTTTTCAGCATCAGAACCATAGAATGATTATTTTAGAAGAGGGTACAGTATCAGTTTATTACAATGTCAGATGCCAGTCTTTTGTTTGACCTGGAATCACTTATTTTTCTAATAAAACATTGTACACTATTTGCAGCTGCAATATTCTCAGCTTTAGTAATGAATGAAAAACACAATCAAAGCAAGAATGTTTCAATATATCAAACTCATTCCAGTCAATATCAGAATATGGTAAGATGGGGAAGGACAATATCACCCTGGAGAAATCACTGTAACCCATACACAGCATAGAACTAAGTAATAAAGAACAAGTGAATGTATATGGTATTTGATTTCTAGATAGATGGTGAATGTGCTCAGTTCTCCCATCTGTCCAGAAACTAAATGCTTTACTGATGAGTGGTGTTTTACTGCTATTCCAATATGGCTTTTCTGCATGATTTTTTTTTTTTCCCCGCATAAAATAAATGTCTCTTATGGAAATTATGGAATGTAAGACTTTTCCTCCAAGATTTATAGGATCTTATTTTATCTTTTTTTTTTTTTCTTTTTTTTTTTCTTTTTTTTTTTTTTTTTCCTTAGAGCCTGCTTATTATTCACCTGTTGAGTCTCTTCTGGAGTAGTCAGAGTAGTCCAGAGTGGCCCAAGGGAATTAGGCACCTCAGTCCTACGGACTTCAGTGAAAATGAGCTATTGATCTCTGACCTGCTTTGAAATAATGAGTTGCTCATACTATTTTATTCAAAATGATAGTTATAATACTGAGAATATACAAGCCTTGCTCACAAAATGATCCTCTGATGGGGTTAGTCATATGAGGGAAGTTATTTGTAGTAACAATAATGTTTCATTCACTTCACATTGGTGTGAGGAGATGCATATATTTAATCAGCAAATCCGCCTTGTGGAAAATCATAGTCCTGATATTAAACCAACCACTACAGGATGTAAGAGGGGAAGGAGACTTAAACAGCTTCATCTTTCCTCCCACTTCTAAAGTACCTATTTAGTTTGTTTTCCCTTTTCAAGAGATGGAGAGAATGGTTTGCTTTCTATGCTGAAAGAGCCACTTTCCCAGGATCTGCCTACATCTAAGATGCTTTATTTTCTATGGCTTATTTAAGTTTCCCTATTGTTCATTCTTCAGGAATGTGCCTAGTTCCTTAAGCAGCACATTAAAAGCCTCTTTGTTGACAGGAAGTCTTTCCCAAAGGTTAATTATTTTATGAGAAAATGAATTACTATTATATTGCCTGTTAACCTTTGTTTTTTCATTTTTTTGAAAACTGTTTCCTTCAGTTATGGCACTGCTTGGGATCCACAGGAGCTTCTTTAACTTTTTAATTTCGCTTATCTCTTAAATATTTTTTCTCAAATCTGAACCTTATCTTGTTAATCTTGTTTGTTCTGGAGAGAATAGATTAAATTCCTTTAACTGTCCACTTTATTAAATTCCTAGTATAATTTATTACTCTAACAAAATCAGACAAGTAGGAAATTTAATTGCTTAAAAGTGCATAACCCATTGCTACTGCAGATTCTCTCACAAATGTGTGTTGCAGTTATGAAAGATAATTAAAATGAAAATTGTTTTCTTTTAGTTAGTCTTTCATAATGAGCATTTTTCACTACCAATATAATTAAGCTTTCAAATAATATGCTTTTATTTAAAAATACTAAGTAAGTTCTTTATCTGCTCCCCAGAAAAGGAATATCTGATGATATTTGACTGTAATGTTCTTGCATTTTTGCAAACCATTTTCAGGTAGGAAAACACACTTATTCTCATTGTACAGGTGAGGGATGGAGGTAAGGCAGTGTTAAAAAAGGAACTCATTTGGTGTTATTGAGGGTGTACAACTGAGGTACCTGACTAGCATTTCGAAGGAGCTATTGTACCAATTTCTAAGGCATATTCTATTGCTCATTTTACACACAGCCAAGAATATGCTGTGATCTGGCTTTAGGGATTTGAGTTGGCAGATATGATTAAGAGAACTGATGGTGTATACCTCAGTACCAGATCTCTGTATTTGGCTCAAAATACCAATAATTAGAAACACTCATCTTTATACTAGCTTTATTAATTCAATTGTTCAATGCTGCATGTTCCACCATTTTCAACAGCAGGCTGTTTTTGCAGTTGTTAATGACAGTAGGACAGCAGCAGAACTCCAGGTGAACATACATAGGTGAACATAGGTCAAGGGCTAATCTTCCATCATTTGAAAAAGCTGAGGCTTCTTTGAAAATCAGATCTTTTTGCAGGTGCTGGAGGGTTTGTTTGTTTGTCTGTGTTCTGTTTTTTAATGACTTGCATTTTCTGCTCTTTATGCTGTAAGGTGGTGATGGTATTTCATTGCCTGCCTGTTATTTTACTATTCTACGGACAAGTATACTTTCAGTGGAATTTTTTGAATTATTATTATTTTTATTCTTCTTGTCCCCTGAATATTATAAGACATATTTTGATTTTAATTACTTAGCTCTTGTTAGTTATGATGAAAGAAATTTTCTAAATACATGTGCTAAATTTTCCTAAGCAAGCATAACTCCAGGAAGCTATGAATGTAGAACACTGACTGAAAGAAATTCAAATATTTAAAAGAATAAATCCCTGAAATTGTTTAAATTCTATGTATGTTATGGGTTAAATGCTTTTACTAGCTTACTATTGCTAATAATTAACCACAATTATTATTGTAGGTCCGGGTTTTATAAAATGTTAGGCTGAAGGATGAATTACTTTAAACATCTATTACATTAAACTACTATTAAACATAGTAGTAATTGTAGCTGAATTTTCTGAGAGGAAGAATATGTATATACGATTCTGGGTAAGACTCATTGTAGAATATATGGCTCGCACTGTGCAAACCTGAAATTAAGAGATTATGTACATTCATTCCATGATGAATGAGATTAGTAAAATGCACACAGACTGTGCCTAAATTTCAGCATTAAATCTTTGAATCTGAGTAAAAGAGATATATAGGACTCCTTATTGACTTTTGACATTGGATTAAATTTTACTTAGTGAAGGGCTGTAAAACCTTTAGACAGGATAAGCATGGATAGTTTCAGAAGTTGAATATGAAACCTACCTGTTTTTTTTTTCTGTGAACTTGAACAAGAATAGATATTGCTTTGAGAGTTTTCCTACCTGTATTTGGTACTTCCAAGTTACAGTGGGGTTCTGTTAGTGTTACATGTTCTTAAAAGTAAAAAAGTAGCAATAAAGATGGTAAAGTCTGTCAGCTTTCTTCTACTGTCTTAGATTAAAAAAAAAAATATGTCAGACTGAGGTTCAAAATAGATTCTTCCTCCTACACACCTAACGTTTCTATGTGCAACTTTCACAGCAAATCTTGTCTGTTCATCTCAATTTTGGGTATGACCATTGGCTGTTTTCTTTCTGTCCTTTAGAAAAATATTCTTAAGATCTGTGTTTATCTGCTTTTTCAAAACCATGAATTCATTTGACTATATTTGCCAAAATTCCCACTCCCTGGGTTGTGTCCTTGTCTATTTTTGCCTTCCAGATACTTTGTTAATTGTTTTTATTTGCTTTTGTAATTGTAAACACAAGGCAAAAGCACTTTGCAAACTCCAACCCATCAAGAAAGGTCAGAGCAGATCTTTACACTGTTAGTCCCAATATGTGTCTTGGAGAAAAGGTAATTTTTTCAAGACATGGTTCTTTCAGAAGCATGTTAGAGGAGAAGAACCCAAATGCTTGACACATTCCTCTTTTCTCAGAGAAATGGGTTTTAATGTGTCTGTCTGAGACAGCGCAGAATCTTCTAAAGGATCAAGGTCTCATAAAAGTACAGTAACAGCTGTCAGAAAAAACTAGTTTGCTGCTCAGTAGAGTGCTGTGCAGGCCAGTGCTTAATTAGCAACATATTCCCCATCTGAGAAACAGAGATGAATAAACCAGGTAGCCACATTCTCAAAAGAGCTTCAATCCAGCCTGTGATGTTCTGCTTACAGTTTTGCACACACAGTCATTTTGGCCAGGATTTTTTTCCTTGACAGAATTTGTGTCTGGGAATTGCAGCTATCAGAGTTGCTTCTTATGAATCATAAAATCATTAAGATTTGAAAAGACCTCTAAGATTCTCTAGTCCACCTGTCAACTCATCACCCAGTGCCCACAAAACCATGTCCCTAACTGCAACATCTACACATTTATTAGCGCCACCAGGGACAGTGACTCCACCATCTCCTTGGGCAGCCTGGGAAGTGCCTTATCACTTATTCTGAGAAGAAAGTTGTCCTAACATCTAACCTGAGATCCTCTCTGTCTGACTGCAATGGAAATGTTAAGTCAGGGTTTCAACCAGTGATTGAGCACCTGATAGGAAGGCAGGGCCAAACCAGGGGAGCTCAGGCGCAAGCAATGCACCTGAGTGACTGGAAGGAGTGGAGCTGGGGTACACCCTTCCCACATCCCATTTAAGGGTAAGAGGCATTTGTTGGTGATTTTTGTATACTTTAAGCCTTCTGGAGGCAACTAGCATCTTTATTTCAGTGCTCACAGCTGCTGTATTTGAGCAAATCCTTGCTTGCTGTAGCCTGGGACCATGCTGTTCTGCTGCTCTGTAGTCATTGCTGCACTTTTATTGTATTATAATGGTCAAATTTGATCCTTCTACAAATAAAATCAACCCTACGCAACATAAAGAACTTTTTCCTTCAGGTGACTGTATTGTAATTGAAAGATATTTGAAATGACTCAGCTACTCTTAATCTGTGTTTGAAAGATGAAGAGAACTTGAGGTTTACTTAAGATGTTAATATTGGTTGTGGATGCTCACAAACTTCTTCAAATCCAGATTTGAATTTGCTAAGCTTCTTGTTTAGAGGTATTTTAGTGATAACACTGCTTAGTAGAAAGCTAGAGGAAGAGTATTTTTAATATTCCTGCAAGAGAAAGTGGCTCACAAGACTCCATGCCTATTAGTTGCTCAAATCAAATGTATTGAGCAAGTGTCCTGATGAACGTATTTTTCTTTTTTTGTCTGCTAAGCTCACTTCAGTCTAACTGAGTTCACAGAATCACAGAATCACAGAATCATCAAGGTTGGAAAAGACCTAAAAGATCATCCAGTCCAACCATCACCAATACTCCCCAGCTAAATCCTATCCCTCAACACAACATCCAAACGTCTCTTGAACACATCCATGTTCGGTGACTCCACCACCTCCTTGGGCAGTGCATTCCAATGCCTGACCACCCTTTCCGAGAAGTAATATTTCCTAATGTCCAGCCTGAATCTCCCCTGGCGCAGTTTGAAACCATTGCCTCTAGTTCTATCACTGTCTACACGAGAGAAAAGGCCGACCCCTAGCTCACCACAACCTCCCTTCAGGAAGTTATAGAGAGCTATAAGGTCTCCCCTGAGCCTCCTCTTCTCCAGGCTGAACAATCCCAGCTCCTTCAGCCGCTCCTCATAAGGCCTGTGCTCCAGGCCCCTCACCAGCTTCGTAGCCCTCCTCTGAACACGTTCCAGGGCCTCAATGTCTTTCTTGCAATGAGGGGCCCAAAACTGAACACAATACTCGAGGTGCGGCCTCACCAGTGCAGAGTACAGGGGGACAATTACCTCCCTATTCCTGCTAGTAACACTGTTTTTGATGCAAGCCAGGATGCCGTTAGCCTTCTTGGCCACCCGGGCACACTGTCGGCTCATGTTCAGCCGAGCATCAATCAACACCCCCAGGTCCGTTTCCTCCACACAGTCCTCCAGCCACTCCGTCCCAAGCCTATAGCGCTGCCTGGGGTTGTTGTGGCCAAAGTGCAGGATTCGGCATTTGGTCTTGTTGAACCTCATCCCGTTGGCTTCAGTCCAGCTCTCCAGCCTGTCCAGATCCCTCTGCAGGGCCTCGCTACCCCCAGGCAGATCCACACTCCCAGCCAGAGTTCTTGGGTTACAGGTTTCAATGGATATATGGTGCAATCTGAATGGAAGTTTTTTCTGATCCACAAATTCCACAGAACTTTCCCATTTTACAGTAATATTAGAACTTGTTTGTAATCAAGGTATGTGGAAGGTGCTTATTTGCTTTCCACAAACATCAACAGAACTTTTTTTTTTTTCATTAACTTTTTCACAGTGGGAAAGTAAGAAGATGGCTGGTATTTCATAGAGTATGCTGACAAAGCAGAATTGGTTGGAAAACAGAAATCAGTGATTTTTTTTTCTTTTTTTTCCTTCCCTTTTCTTAGAACCAATTCTAATGATTGGGATTACCTGTGATATGTGATGCTTGATTTAATTCATTGTAGTACTTGGATTTTGTTTTGCTTAGTTTCTTATTCTTTTCTGCTGGAATAGCCTTTTCATGGACACTGTCAGGCAGGAGCCCTGATGGCCAAAAGTTCAATCGAGGCACTGTGAGCGAGGTTCTCCTCTGACCTGAGCTGTGCCTGATTCCATTGAGCTCTGCAAAACGGCACAAGGAATTGAGGAGGCCAGAAGCTGACTCTTAGCAATACTGTTGACTTCTACTAACTCTTATATTTTCTTAATCTTCAAGGCACTGTAGGAGATTTCATTTCATTCTCTTTTTAACTGACTCTTTGATGTACCCTTCTTTTTTTTCAGTAGCATTTACACTCTGATACGTGTAGAGGGGTGTCTTTTTTGGGTACTGAAAAGAGATAGTTGCGGGATTAGAGCTTTGCCTTGGGGAGAGCAGCAGTCATTCTTTATTGCCAAAATTGAATTGGAGCTGTTTAGGGAATTTTGAAACATCCTTTCTGGACTTTCCTGCCTTTCTGTCTTTTCTGTTTGTTCTGCCTGTGGCCTTCTTTGATTGCTGGGAAATGACCCATTTTATTTGCAGAATGGTGGGATCCCTGCTGTTTCTATCCTTCCCACTCAGACTCCTGCATGACTTTCTTTGTCCATGGCTTTCTCTGAGTGTTTGCTGTTATTGTCTGCATTTTGGATCAGTCACGTTATACTAAATTTACCAGAGCTCTAGAAAATATGTGTACAGCTGCATCAAAGGTCTCTTTGAGGAGGGGAACTCCATCAGTACGCATACATCTGCAGAGCCTGGAAAAGTGCTCTTTCCTTCCTTTTTCCATTTTGTCTCTGTCTGATGTTGTTCTTGACTTTTTCACAGTGGGAAAATAAGAATATGTCCAGTATTTCACAGAGTATGCTGACAAAGCAGAATTGGTTGGAAAACAGAAATCAGTGGAATCAGAGGAATGATGTTATGTCACTGTAACCATTTCTTAAAGTGGCCTATTGTTGCTCACCTTACAAAGAAGCTTGTCTTAATTTGGAAAGGAAATCATAAAAGGTGTTTCTAAGACCGTTGCTCAGATCTGTCTCAACCGTATTAATTTATATTACATCACTGCACAATTTGTTAACCCTCTTTACAGATAAGGAATGGAAAGTTAAAGCTTGGGAAGGTAGGGTTGATGAAGTGAATTTAAATCCTCTCAATTAGGTTCAGACCTAGTACAAAAGAGACATTCACACTGTTGAATTTAATTATCTACTGTGTCACGTCTTACATTCCCACATATGCAGTGTTACAATATTGCTGCATCACAGAGAAGGCCTCAGATTGAATGATGGTGTCTAGTTTTTGATACTGTTCAGTTGTAAATACTGTACTTGCAAAAAGAGATGGTTCAGTTTGATGCTCCAGAAGAAAGTGGTTAGGGAAAGAAGAGCTCTTATAGGCGTGCTGTGTGATAAAAGACAAAGTATGTGGGAGTTCTTCAGTCAATAGAAGGAAAGGGTTGGAATGAAGAGTCCAAGTTATAGGTGAAAAATGAGAAGTCTTATAACCAGAGAGGGAATAAACTGTTCTTTCTGCCTAGTACTATTAGAGAGCATCCAAAGAAAGGTTACAAATATGGTGAAGGGTCTAGAGGGCAAAACTTAAGAGGAGTCGCTGAAGTCTTTTGGCTTGTTAAGCCCAGAGCAGAGGAGCTGAAGGGAAGCCTCACGGTGGCTACAGCTCCTCCTGAGGAGTGGAAGGGCAGCGCTGAGCTCTGCTCCCTGTGACAGCAACAGGACCTGAGGGAACAGCATGGAACTGTGTTAGGGGAAGGGCAGCTGGGGGTTAGGGAAAGGGTCTGTACCAGAGGGCAGTGGGCACAGCCCCAAGTGCTGGAGTTCATGGAGTGTTTGAACAGTGCTCTCAAACATTGGGTTTGGGTTTTTGGTGGTGCTGTGTGGAGCCAGGAGCTGGATTAGATGATCCTTGTGGGTGCCTTCCTATTCAGGATATGATGTGGACTGTGTATGTGTTTCTAGTAGAATTAAAAATAAAGGATTAGTTTTCAGCACGGGGAGATCAAGACATCAGGCAAAGCTTGTCCAAGAGTCAAGATAGCTAAGTACTGGAATAAATTTTGTGGAAAAAGAATGGAATCTCCTTCATGGGTGGTCTTTAAGAATGGATTAGACAAACATCTGGTGGGAATGGCATAGCTTATAACCAGTTTCCTGTTGGAGTTGGATAGAGTGAAGGACTCCTTGAGGTGTATTTCAGACAGGTTTGTATCACCTTTAATGCTCAGAGCAAAAGACAGTGGTGAGCCAGGCTATACGCATCCAGGGAAACAAGTTTCCTTGCAAGAGCTATGAAATGTTCCCTGTCTCTCAGCCCCTTTACATGCAAACAATTGATTTTAATTTAGAAGTTCCAATATGTACAGTGTGTTATATAGTGTGCAGTGCTTCAGAATTGTCCAATAAACACTGGAAACTTTTCTAAACCAGTAAACTCCAGTTACTGCTTGTTGCATCATTTGCAACCCATTGAAACTTTGAACTGCTGAGGTCTACATAAATTCAGGTTATCCATACAGCCGTGCGGAAAATCTCCAAGATGAGTTCTATATTAATGGCAAGAAAGAGTGAGTCAGTCAGCTGAGTTAATGATCTGGCCCATAATTTGAATCCATTGAAAGTCGTTTATAAGCACTTCTGGGAATGGAGTTCAAGCACAACCTTGACTTGCGGTACCATGAATTAAATCATTCTGTAATATTTTTGACACTCAGCACGCAAACAGTTCAGAATAATAGAACAACAAAGTTGTCTTCTTGTAGCATTCTCACAGTTCCTTCCAGCATAGACTTTCATTTCTTTCAAAAGCTGCTCTTATTACTGTTTTCCACTTCCCGACTTAAAGAACTTAAAGCATCCTTTTAAGAGCATTGCAGCTCACTTAAGGGCAACGCATTCCAGATGTATTAATGTACTTGCACAAGGACTCTTTTCCATTCTGTTATGTAAAGCTTTTTTTTTTTTTTTTTTTGCCTTGACACTAGCAGGTAGGCAGGTACCTGCAGAGTCAGTTTTCTAGTCCAGATCTTAAAATAAATTAAAAAAAGTGTCTTTCTCTGCTTCATAACATTTATTATTTATTGCCTGGATTCTGGCCGCTGTGGATGCTTATTTGTGTGCTATGCTCTTCCTGTGGTTAAATCCAACTTCCTTGCCTTCTTACTACCGGTTCTTTGATGCAAGTATTTTTATCAATACAATATTTCTTTCTCTCTATTTGTCTTGCATTCAGTATTTTTTTCTTCTATTAAATTGAAGGGTAGCTGTCAGTGCTCTTTTCTATTTTTCATTGATGTCTTTTATCACAAAGTAAAAATAATAGAAAAAAGAAAAAGCCTGCTCCTCCCTTCTCTTCTTCTCTTCTTTGCCCCGTAAATTAAAGCTATTCCCTCAGTGAAAAAAAGGGGAATTAGGGGATATAAAATTTATAGATGCTGAATGCATCCCATTGTTTTTGAGACTGGTGTTCCAGAGGACAAGGTACATGACAGTCATAGAACTAGAGGCAATGGTTTCAAACTGCGCCAGGGGAGATTCAGGCTGGACATTAGGAAATATTACTTCTCGGAAAGAGTGGTCAGGCACTGGAATGCACTGCCCAAGGAGGTGGTGGAGTCACCGAACATGGATGTGTTCAAGAGACGTTTGGATGTTGTGTTGAGGGATATGATTTAGCTGGGGAGTATTGGTGATGGTTGGACTGGATGATCTTTTAGGTCTTTTCCAACCTTGATAATTCTGTGATTCTGTGATCATTGAGAACTAGCTGACTGGCTAAACTCATAGGACTGTGATCATCAGCAGAGCCTGTGTGGAGGCCTGCAGCTAGAGGTGTTCCCTGGGAATTGGTACTGGGTCTGATCTTGTTCAACACCTTTATCAGTGACTCAGGTAAAGAAACAGAGTGCACCTGCAGCAAGTCTGCTGATGATACGAAGCTGGGAGGAGTGGCTGATACACCAGAAGGCTGTGCTGCTATTCAGCAAGGCCTGGATGGCCTAGTTAAGAGCCTTAGGAGGTTCAACAAAAACATCTGTAGAGTCCTATGCCTGAGGTGGAATAACTGCATACGTCCAGACAGGTTAAGGGCTGACCTCTGGAAACAAGTTTTCCAGAGATGAATCTGGGTATCCTGGTGACCAGCAGACTGACTATGAGCGAGAAGTGTGCTTTTGTGGACAACAAGGCTGATGGTATCCTGGAGCACCAGGTTAAAAAGCCAGCAGGTTGAGGGAGGTGATCCTTCCCCTCTACTTTGCCCTGGTGAGACCACCCCTGGAATACGGTATCCAGTTTTGCACTCTCCAATTCAAGAAAAACAGAGAACTAATCTGCGGAGTTCAGTGGAGGGCCAAAAAGATGATTAGAGGCCTGGAACATTTCCTCAATGAGGAAGAGACTGACAGACCTGAGCGTGCTCTGGGGAAGAGAAGGCTGCAGGGAATCTTATAAATGCTTATAAATATCTAAAGCATGGAAGTCAAATGGATGGAGCCAGTCACTTTTTAGTGGTGCTTGTTGATGGGGCAAGGAGCAATGGGCATGAACTTGGGCACAAAAAGCTCAATATGATCATGAGGAAAAACTTCTTTGCTTTGAGGGTGAGAGAGCACTGGAACAGGCTGCCCAGACAGTTGATGGAGTCTTCTCCTCTGGAGATATCCAAAACCCACCTGGACACTGACCTATTTTAGCAGAGGGGTTGGACTAAATTATCTCCTGAGGTCACTTTCAACCCCTGCAATTCACTGATTGTCTTCTGTTATTTTTTTTCCTCTGTAGTTGAGCTAATAGAAGATTTCAGAGACAGAAGGTGCTTTTAGTTTTTCTAGTGCTATCATTGTGCTGCACTGTGTCAGAATATCGTGCACTGTATCAGAATATCATGCACTGTAGCCAGTGTAACCTACAGAGTGGTTTATCTTTAATAAAAACCAAAAACCAACCAAACAAAAATCCCTTTTCTGATAGCATCATCTTGAGATAGGTAATAGAACAGTATAGAAGGTGTAAGAGAGTGATTTCAGTTGATGTAAGTATGCAATTTAAATTAACTGTGGCTTCCTTCTGTCTGCAAACACATCATAATTTACACATTTCAACTAATACTTTTACTTGGTTCTGCACAAGCACACAATGATTTAATTTTATTGTAGTGCCTCTCTTTTTATAGGTTCTTCAGATTGGAAGCAATACAAGTTCTGAAGGTTGTGTAGTACAAAATGATTTTAAAATATTTGACTGTCTCTTAACTGTAGGAAATTTTCAGTCTTCCAAATTGAAATAACTGTGTCTCTCTCAAGGATTGAAAAGTCTTCCTAATTTCTCATATTGTCCTCAAGTCTGAAGTTCAGGATCACGGTTTAGGGGAATAAACAATGTCTAAACAATTTAGGTTAATAAACAATGTCTCGGAGTACTGAGAAGCAATGTATGCCATTCATGGCACAAGGTTGTTTACAAACAGTGTCTTCAATAGCTGTTTGCAATGAGAACAGAAAAAGGAAAATCAGTCTCTGTATTCTAACAAATTTCTGGGAACAACAAGCTGAATCTCATTGCAAGCTGATGTTGCACAAATGAAGAAATCTAGTTTCATGCAACTGTTATTGGACATTGTAGCATAATTGGTGTCAGCTTCTTCACAGGAAGGAGTATTTTACCTGCCTATTTCTCCTCGTATCATTTATTACTCCCTGGGTCCTGGCTGTTCTGGGCGTTTTATCTGTATGCTGTCTCTGTTGTGTGTAAGGTTAAAGCCAGCCTACTATACTGTAGCATATTTTGTGTCAGCCTTCTAATATAATAGAGGACTTCGCTTGTATGAGTTGTTATGTGCATGCACGCACGGACATGCTCAAGTGAGTGATACAGCACAGGGCATGTATAGTGCACCTGTCAAATATATAAACATAGAGCAAATACAGCGATCTGAAAGAGAGAGTGTCAATCAGATCTGTTAGATGATGGGGGTGCGCTGTAGTAGATGGCATATCTGCTGAAAGCAGGTAATTTTAATTATCTAAGATAGTTTGGAGCTATGAATAATTTATTACCCATAGAAGTCTTTTTTTCTTTTTTTTTTTTTTAAACAAACAAACAAATAAATAAATAAAGCTTCTAATCCTGGTGAGCCTCTGATATTCAGATCACAGTCCCTGATGCTTTCCTATTTGAACTGTTCCTCTGGAGGCACTGGGTGGAAACTATATGTTTCTCTGTAGTGAGTCAGTGTAGATTGAGTTGTTTTGACAGCCCAGCATGAAACTGTAATAGTCCAGCTAAAGATCTGAAAAATACAACATACAATGGAAAATAAAACATTTTTTTGGACAGTGATAACCATACCAACAACACAGCACACTCCACAAATAAGAGTTTAGGACTTGTTTATATTTGATTGCAGCAGACTTTCTCATGGCTGTGAGAAATATTTTCTTACAGAAATATTTTCCTACAGAATGATCACAATTAAAAGACTACTATTTAGAGTACAATAGTTAGAGATTCAGCCACACTATCACCTGCTTTGAACTCATTTAAAGTTTGTTTGTATTTCCACTACAAATCTGCATTTCCCCCCTCCCAAATTTTGTTTCCTTCTAGAGCAAAGAAAATGGGAAAATAAATAAGAATGAAGAGATCTTGGAGGAAAAAATGGTAAATGAGAGACAGAGGAGATGGTGGGAGATACAGGTGGATGTGGAATGTGTGTGGAGTGAAGGAGATGAGGTGGCAGCAAACAAGGCAAAAGCTTATGAGCAGAAAAGAGGATGAGTTCACTGGAGAGGCTAAAAATAGGGCAGACTTCCCTAGAGCTACTGAGATAGTTTTTATTCTCATCTTAAACTCACAATTAGAGGAAGCTAGCTTGGCATGGACGTTGACTGTGGAAACCTAAAAGTTTTGGTCAGATTTCCTTCTCTGCCAGATCCCCAGACCCAGACATGATTGTACTCAGGAGGTAGAGAAGGCCTGGTAGGAAAAGCCAGCAGATAAAGCTAGATCAGAAAACGTACAGGATGATACTTGGAGGTTAGGTGAAGAAACTGAAGGAATCACAGAATGGTCAGGATTGGAAGGGACCTCAAGGATCATGAATCTGCAACCCCCCTGCCACATGCAGGGCCACCAACCTCCCCATTTAACACTAGACCAGGCTGCCCAGGGCCCCATCCAACCTGGCCTTGAACACCTCTAGAGATGGCACATCCACAACCTCTCTGGAACAGTCCAATACCTCGACACTCTCATAGAAAAGGAAAACACTCCTATTTAACTTAATGGGTTCTATCACCACTTTCCTTGTTGGAGATATGCTGTCCCTTCTTAGCTGTTACTACTTTTTTTTATTTTTTTATTTTTTTTATTTTTTTAAATCAAATGTGTACTGTAAAATATGAAGGTTTTGTAAAGTGACTGAGATAATGTTGCTGCAGGAACTCTAAGCTAAGTTGTTGCTTTTTTTTTTTTTTTTTTTTGCATGCTCTAATCCTCTTAAGCAGCAATGCATCACTGCTAAATTGCATAAGTAACATGCATGCACAAAAGACACAGAGACCAACATGTACACAAGCCCCCCCTTCCTGTCTTGTACTGTTGCGGATTTTGCTGAAATCCTAGTTTATAATCTGACTTCAGTGCAGCTTTGCTATCAAATTATATATATTAAAATGAGCTGTGGAGAAAAGCCTCTTGTGACAATGAAACAGCAGGTGGTCTGCTTAGTTTGTTTGGTGGCACCTTATGAATAACTCAATTGATCTCCATATGCTCCCATTCACTTTTGCTCACAGCAATGCTACATCTGATAGCAAAGATTTTATTCACACACACACACACACACACACACAGAAATAAAAAATAAAAAGACACAGTGGAAGGAAACGTTTCACTGCAGACAATACTTTGTCACCTGAACCCATTTTTGGTGCCAAAAGCTGATGAAAAATCCAGGTACTGGAGCAGTGAAAAATGAAATTTCTATGACTTGTTTTGCAATGATTTATTAAAATAGGGTTTAAGATATCACAGGAGGTGTTCAGTAGAGGGAAAAAAAAAAATAATCATGTATACAGAATGCTTTGCTTCAATTCGTGGTTTGTGGTGTTCTTTTGAACCTAATCTTTTAGCAGAGGGGAAAAAAAAGCCTGGAAGTTTGTACTTGGCAGGTGCCTCATTAGTCCCCCTGTACACAGCAAACTGTCTATGAGGAGTTTGGAGATAGGATCTTGCATTATCTGTGTACTGGAGTAAGGTACAGGTTTCAAAGCTAATGCTGACAGGAACAAGCATGTTAATGTGACTTGAGGATACTCATGTGGTTCTGGTACCAGCACCTGATGCCAGTGCAGTGGCAGCCTGTCTTTCTGGGTGATGCACCTTCCTCCTAGTAGGGCACATTTCCTTCAGTGCAACACCATGCTAATGCACTTCTTCTAGTTCAGAGCCTTGGAAAAGAGTGCTATTAAAGGTCAGATCTTGTTTCTGATGTTTCCCTGTTGGCTAGTTTAACCAAGAGTCTTGTCTAACATCTGATCTACAAATCAATGTTTTCTTCTCACAACCATAGCAATGTAGGCTATACATGTTTGGCACATAGCTATAAAGGTAAATAGGGATCTGTCAAGCCCAGTATTCACATTTCTTGGATAATTCAGGCTAGGTCACTAAATGTCTAAATTTTTCTTCCTGAGCTATAGCTTGTTATATAGAAAGTCTCTCAAGTGCATCCTCCTTTAGAGGCTGTAGTCACAAGATTATTGCACTTATTGTCTTTTGCATGCCACCCTGTTAACTTAAATTAACTTAGAACACCAAATTAAGCATGAAAATATGGCTTTAAGATGAACAGTCATCACTAGTTCATTTTAATGATCTGTTTATCCTTTAAAATAATCTGCTTAAGTTATTTTTATCCAGCCATGAAGTGGCTGAGTGATGTACTAAGTCAAGGCCGTCCAGTTATTGCTACATATTGCATCTCAGTCTGATTTGTTGATGGATATGAAAGATGACAGTTTTTAAAGGGAATGTAATATATATTTTTAATGGAATTTATATATTTTAGTTTTAGCACATACTTTTGTTTCATGGCATTTTGTGTATTTATGACACGATTTTTTGTTTCATCTAAAATACTGATATTGGCCTGCAGCTCAGCTATGATTCATGGTAGCAAAAATGTCTATTTTCAGAAGCAAATGTTCTCTAGTACTAGCTCAACGTGCTACTATAAAAACTATATAATAAAATTACAAGAAAAAAAATCTCAATATGTGTTTAATTGTTCAATTGAGATTACTCAGCATGCATGCTTTCCTTTTAAGAATTTTTTTTTAATAGAGTACAGTATTTTTTTCCTTGTATTATACCCAACTCTTTACAGAGTTCCCTAATGAATCTAGCCTTAGGATTATTGTGCTGTGGTCTCCGAGGAGACGTCTTTCTAGTTTGAATACATACAGGACTTCACTTAAAAAACCATGCTAGGTATGAAAACATATCTTTAAGAGATCTCAACAGTTTTATATCTGTATCTGTCTGTGTCTCTAATAGAAAACAACTAATCTTTTAAATGTCTCATACAGAATAAATACTATGAAAATATTGAAAACAATAAACAGGAAAAAATGAGAACTAAAGAAAGATTGAGTATTAAAAATAATTCACTTCAAATAATATGCTTGGCTTCTGGATTCAGAAGAGGTACATCAAGGACAACTGCTTTGTACTGGTGTACTTTTACGTAAGCAGTGCACATAAGCAACAGTAATTTCACTTCTACCCTTAATCTGAGTGATGGGGCACAGATGTATGGAGCAAGTAATGCTGCTACTGCTTCGCTTCAAACTCTGCAATGAAAGTCACTGTAAACCTTGTCTAAGGCATTTTTGCAGCCTGTATCAAAAATACCACTAGCAGTTGTACTGAACTGTTACAATGGTTCAGAACATGTGCTTTCCTGGCCTTTCTCAGCAGTTTTCATTCTTATCCACTTTAGCTACCTGAGATTATTTCATGTGTTGTTTTTGCACATGCTTCGGTCTCAAAGAAAAGAAAAAAAAGTTGTCAGTTCAGGGAGTTTGCTTTTTTTATTTATTAAATTCCTCATGTACCTGAACAAGGAGGTTATAGGACTATATGTTCATAGTATATGTATGTGACTCACTATTTGTGTCTACCTGCTGGAGAGCTGTTGTCCCACCATTTCTAGAGAGACATCAGTAAGACTGTTATCTAGAATACACTGATTCACCAGGAGACCTCAACAACTGCAGTCAGTTATTGCTGTTGAAAGTAAAGTGCAGGAAAAATTATTCAGAATTGGTTAAAAACACTTATGGTTTTGTGAAGAAAGAACTTAGATTCAAGCTGTTATGGATTTTCAGTTTGTTTTAGTGGGGGGCATGGGAGGGAAGAAATAGTCTCAAAAATAGAAAACCTCTAATAGTCATTAATCCTATATTTCACCAAAACTCTGCTGTGTTCCTAAAGAACATGTTAGTCCCTATTGTTGGGGTTATTCTAAAGTCCAGATGAAACAAAGTGTTTTTCAGGCATCGTTATCTCCTGCTTGTCCCACTGCCATGACCTTCCACCATTTTCAAGGACAGAGCAAAAACAGCCACTAATAGCCTGAGGCTATTTATCCTCATTTAATGCCCATCCTGCCCTAGGCTTGAGACAAATCCAAAGAAACACCAACTATTATTTTCTTTCTTGTTTTAACCTCAGATTCAGTCAAGGAGGCTGTGAGTCCAGTTTTAGTTATTCCTTCACCTCTTAGTTGATCTCAAGGTCCAACTCTTGTAATTTCTGTGATCTGGGACCACAGTGCCAGAGACTCATTGTCCCTCTCTCCCTCAGTACCCAACTAATGACCTGTGCACCTTTATGTTTGCATATAATTTTGCAGAGGCTGTCTATATGCATTTAGCCTGGCAAGCAGCTTCCATTCTAACACCCTTTTTTATCTCTACCTATCTCTTTGTCTTGCAAAATTAGACAGTGAAAGCAGTGAAGCACGAGCTTAAATCTGTCTCTATGGAGGAAAGCACTCAGACATGTGCTTAAATGTAAATATGTGCTTAGATCCTATCATTAAGTCAAAGAGCCTCAAGTGCATGCTTCAAGTTAAGCATATGCTTACATCCTTTTTGAATAGCAGTGCTTTCCTGAATCGGCACCTTAGTTTGGCCAGAAATTTGCCACATTTCCTGTGGAAAAAAAAAAAGGAAATATTTCTGCAAAGTCAAAAGGCATCTTGTCAGACTATCTGAGTTATAGGTCATTTAAAAGTATGCTGATTTGAAATTTGAATTTCTGACTTAGTTTTTCTTTTCATCTGACCAGCATAAAAATGATTTATTAGCACTCAAGGTTTTGAGATTGGTCACTTACAAGGCTACAGTTAATACCTTGAACTGATGTAATGAATGATAAGTACATTTCTGGAAAAGCTGTAAAATCTGATTTTCATCTTTGACACAAATAGCTGACTATGAAAGATCTTTTATGAACTCGGTGTGGAGATACAGTTAATCTGAAGTTTGCTTACCAGGAGGTACTCTCAGACTGAACTCGTGCTGTTCTTTGATGGAGGCATAAGACTATAATTGAGAGACTTTTTAGCAGATCAGACATACCGTATTCTCAGTTCCTAGTCAGTTATATCTCCTTGAAAATAAATTAATTATTTATATTTGGAGGAAATAGAAGAATCACCAAGGTTGGAAAAGACCTACAAGATCATTCAGTCCAGCTGTGCACCTATCACCAATATTTCCCACTAAACTATGTCCCTCAGTACAACATCAAAGCATTTCTTGAACACCTCCAGGGTTGATGATCAGCAGATATCAGTCCAGGTGCAAAGTAAACTGCCCTGTTGTCAAAGAAAAAAAAAAATAAATATATCTTGTGATTGCACTAGCTCTCAGCCATGTATATATGAGTTTTCCTGCTCCTCTCAGTATCCTTTCCTGCCACTGACAGGATAGAGGAAAATATGACCTGTATGCCCACTCTGTCCAATAACTACCCCAGTCCTCTGAAGTCCTTTTTGATAATCCTCAGGCTTCTCTCAGGGACTTCACTGCTGACTACTGAACTATCAGTAAGGATAATAATCTGAGTGGCAATCAGACTAGGAAGTTTCCTAGAAATATTCCTTATCTGGGCCCTGGAGGGGCAGCACACAGGCTGATGAATAGGGCCCTCCGTTCATAGATAGATGATGATGAGGTTAAGATTTCTTCAGATATTTGGGAACAGAGCCAGTTTATACAGCTATATGCCATTCATATTTATGTGGTTTAATCACTTTAACTGATTTTTAACTGTGTCAAAAGAGTGTTTTTTTTTGTTAGTGCTGTGTATAATGAGGATCAAAATCTTGTGTTTTCAGTGTGAACGTGTTGACTACTGCCAATGTTTAGTATTAGAAGTACTAAGAGGGCTCTTTTATGGTTAAGTGGAAAGAATGCTTACTTTGGGTTGAACAGGATGGAGGAAGGTCTGATGTGGCCCTTATGGCTTGTTATGGTTTGAAGGTTCCTCTATGCAGGAAGTCAATGACATAGGCTTTATAGCTACGTCTTCCCTGTTAAATGTAATATTTCTGGGAATGTTTGGGATTTATGACTCCAACAGCCACAGAAAGATTTTCTTCTATTTAAAGAAACTGTACTCTACAATCAGGTAGCTATCTAGAAACTGCATCTTACAAATGGTCTTTACCTATGCCTGACTCGTGAACTGAAACTGAGCATAATTTTGGAGAGCATGAGGCTAGATGTATACCAGGCACTGCTCTAACAGATTAACAGTGCCTCTGACTGGGAGTACTGTTTAGCAGGGCTTAGTTTGCTAGGATGTGTGCAGACAGTTAGACCAGATTTGCTGTTGAAGCAATGTGGGAGATGATCGTTGAGTGGGCATTAGATTCTTGGAACAAAAACATAGACCTAAGTTTTATTTGAAAACTATGTAATGCTCAGATCTTATCCTGCAATGGGGAAGAGAAGTTCTAACAGGTGATAAATGTTCCCATTCTGTAGAAATGTTCCTTGCCCTTGCCAATGGGAAGAAATGCAGAAGCTTTGAGTGGTAGAGACTGGAATCTTCTGTAGCTTGGTACAAGAGCTGAAAGGAAAGAATAAAAGGGAAAAGGTGATTTACGAGTCTTTTCTCATTTCAAGGCTGTGTAGTATCCTTCCTGGTCTATCTTTGCAATTCTCTAATTTATGTTCAAGTTGCAACAACTGTATTTGAGCCCTCCATCATCCTGAAATGACTGGACTTCAGAGAACTTCTATATCCTCTTGCTTTCCTTTCTTCTGTATCCTGAGCACCCAACCTACCAGAGGGGCTCTGCAAGAGAAGCCGAGTGAAACAGCTTTCACTTATGCTGAAGGTATTCAGCACTGAGAGATTCATCCTTAACAGTAGAGGAGACACAAAAGGACAGAGGCTTGGATCAGAAGTGGTGGAATAAATCACTAATTCAATTGCTGAGCTGAGCTGCTTTTGAAATTGCTCCTGCATTCTCTCAAAATCAGGAATACTGCTGCTTTGCTAATTCAAAGATTTTCTGTGAGATGAAGTTCATTAATGCATGAGAAGTGTTTAGACAACACTGTGATGAGTAGCAATGTGAAGTCAATGCCTCTATCATAGTAGCTTGTGAACTGTTTTACAATCTCTTGTAGTGTTTTCTCTGTCTCAAATTATGTCTTTTTTTTTTTCCTTTTGGAGAGATACCATCAGCAGGAGGCTCTGAAATGTCAACTGTAATTAAAAATGTAATTTTAAAAGGCATTTTGCAGTTTATTCACATGGTAAATGGTTTCCTACCCTCTGAACTTTCAGCCTGCTGAGCTGTGCTGAAGAGTTAGGCATTTTCTTAAAATCGTTACATTTTCTCACAAGCATAACAAGGTACTTATCAGCTGAACTAGATGGCAATGAAGAGTTCAGCTAATGGTGTAGAGCTTGAAAACATTAAAAAAAAAAAAAAAGGGTTGTTTGTTCACTGGAGTTTTTATTCCTGTCAAATTGCTAAATGAAACTTCAATTCTGCTCTATTTTAACGTTTTAGTCCTTTCTTTCTTCTCTTGCTTCTTTTTCTGCTTCAGACTTTCTTTTTTCTTGATCCAAATGGAAATATGATCCTATTAACCTCTAGTCCCATCTAACTCTGCCTTTTCTCTGGTCTCTGATGCCCTAGGCCTGCTGGATAGCTGATTATGCTTTAGATTATTTCCTTTGCTTGGTATCTGAGCACCTAACAATCTAAAATATTTTTTTTTATCCTCATGATACCACTGTGAGGAAAGGCAGGACTGTTATTAAATATTCATTAAACAAGAGAGAACCATTGCCCAATGATTAGGGTAGCCAGCAGCTTCATGGTATCCTCGAGTCACTCTTATGTCATTGTTCATGCAGAGTAATTGAGCAGCTGGGGGAACTGCCCTACACGAAAATAGTTTGTTTTGAGCTCTTCTGTGGGATATGGAAGGCCTCATCTCTGGTTTCTGCCCCACACTGGGGTCTCAATCCTTGTTTAGACATTTAATTTACGGCTAACTCCATCCCTACCTCTTCTTCCGTAGTTCCCATTCAACTGCAGGCAGGTACAATAAACCTCTGCACACAGTTGCTGGCCTATCGTAGCTCTGCTGCCTAGACTGACAGATGGCAAGTTTTAGAATATTCTGGTCATTCTGAGAATTCTTTTGTGAATCTTTGAGCTGAGCCAGGATCCTGAGCAGCTTAGCAGTTGATGGGTGGTGTCACTGCTTAGGCGGATTTGGCAATTCAAACTGGCAGCAATGCAGATGTTTATGAGATTTAGTGGGAGCTAAGCAATGCTATTGAGACCTGCCAGGGATTTACACGATAGATGGAAGGTGCTTGCTATTGCCTTGGAATTGTAAGGTAAGTCTATCAGGCTAAATCTCTACCTATCCCAGGATCTTATCTCATGGATAAATTGTATTGAGAGGGGGTTAAATGCTGAGGAAGGAGAGAGATAAATGCAGTGCAATGTAATGTGGAGTTTTGAAGGGTTTAGATTTAGCGCTTTTACTGTATTAACAAATTTTTAAAGAAATGGAGGGTAGGGGAAGAAAGTCTGATATTAACAGGAGCTACTGGCTATTACCACTTAGATCATTTATTCTTTCTCTGTTCCAAACTGTAATTTATCTTTGTCTCTTTAGACTTTATACTCCTGAGCAAAGACTGTCGTCTTGTGTTTAGTAAATACGCCACTGTAATGTAAATGAGTTTCAGTAAAACATATACCATACACTTCCACTCCATCCTTAGCTTTTAGTGTGAAAGGTGAGCTAATACTTAAACCCCAGAAATACAGTCAGTCATCATCCTCTTTGTGGATTTTTCTTCTGAAACTATATCAGGCTGTTCTGACATTTAATAGACAGCTTGGTGCTTCTTATGTGTGAAGCTCAGAATTTGTGTGGGAAGACAACCCGAAGACTTGGATCGTGTCATGTTCTGCAGTTTTGTACCTGAAGTCATTTGGACTGCCTATGCATACTGGAACGTGCACTGGAGGTCAACAGCATCACTAGAGCCTTGAAGACTGACTGGTCCCCCTTGAAAGTTTAGTATCCAGGGTTTTGCCATCTATGTGTGCTCACTTGTCCCCTGGAAGGGCACAGAGTTCAATATTTGCATCCATCAAGACTTTTCATAGTGATTCAGATCTGTTCTATGCCTACCAATCACTGGGGAGATACCACTGAGCAGGGGTGGTACATCCCACCCATCAGTGAGCAGCCTTCATTCATTACCATATTACGTTAGTCCACTAAAAATAAATGCCAACTAGCATACTGTCTGCTGTCTCAAAAGGGCTGAAACATAGCAGGTCAGCTAATTTTACTTGCTCCTTTTCTCTGACAGATTTCTCCCTGTCCTCCGCGCTAGTTGTGTATATTACAATGCACCCTTGAGTATCATGCTTGGGAACAAACAGTGTATCAGCCTGATTTCATGACAGTGCATATTTTAGGTGTTCCACTTTCACTTGCAGTAGCAATAAACTAGGTTAGAAAGGTTGACAAACCATTTTGCCTTAGAAAATGCCTCTCCATTCAAACTGAAGTACTGCATATAATTATGTTTATTTTTCTGAAGATTAGAGGAAAAAATAGTAGGGGGAGTGAACATCTTGATAGCACTCTGGTGTTTTCTGTCAAGTACGACATTTTAATTTTCCTTTTTGAAATGACTTCTGGTATTAAACCAGAGCACAGAGTGGAGAGAAAACAAATCCCTGTCAGAATTTTCTTCAGGAGAGAATTCTGTACTGTTTGGAGCTTTGTTTCCTGTCAGGGTGAATCTGACTTTTAAAATCTCAAAATCTCCCCTCTTCTTCCCCCCAGTGCAACTGCATTTGAATTCTCTATGCAGTTCTCATTAGCAACAAATAATTGCCTAAAAACAGCAAAGGCAGAAAAAGAATTCTGGTGTTTACTAATTGCATTTCAGATACCTCACCCTCAGCTGGCAGGGGCAGAGCTCTGCTTTCCTTTCATCTGTGATTTTATTTCCTTCTCTGCCCATCTCCTTTACCTGACTTTATACTTTTTGAACCATTCCTGTAAATTACTGAGGTTATGACAACAGGGCTGAAAAAAACCCACAACACAGTAACTCTACTGATTGGCAACAAAAAAGAGAACAGAAAGGAAAATGTTGCAATATATTTAACAATTGTCAATGCTGTTTCAAAGAGCTGTGAGACTGATTTAGATTTTGCATTGCTTTTTTTTTGCACTTTAATGCTCTGTTCTTTGTTTACATCAATGTATGAGAGAAAAGAATCAGTCCCAGTCTTTCTCCTAATGACTAGTTGAGAAGGCCTCGAAGGGCTCATCTTACCTCCCACAATATCTTGTGTCTGATGTTTCAGAGGTCATGAAATTATTAAAAATACAGCCAAGTCTGTTGATTCAATGACACCCTCGTGCAAGCTGACTAAGTGCTAGGGAAATATTTTATTAATTTTAAGTGAACCAGCAATTAATTAAATGCGTAAAACTGCTTTTAGCACTGAGTGATAACCCAGAGGCTGGACCACGTGTCTTTCCCAGGAACACTTCTAATTTGAGGAATTTAAGTAGAATCTCTGTAACACCTATTTGCAGGACAAACAGTGCTCTGTCTCCCTTTCTCCATAGCTGTCTTCATCTGGACACGCCAGCACAGAGTTCAGAGGTTTCCCATCTAATGCAGGAACCATTTACGATGAGCAGGCTCACTAGCTGGATTGAGCTTCTTGATCTCTTTCATGATACTCAGTCACAATGCATTTACTGCTCAGCAGGAGTCCTCTAATTCCTGTGTAGATAGACTGCAATAAACTTCCAGAGCAGAAAGTAATATACTGACTTTTTAAAATAGTATTGATGTTTAAAATCTCATAACTGCAAGGCATTTAGCAGTGTTTGAACAACGAGATTGCTTAATCGACTGATCATTCCAAAATGTGTATTTCTATAGATCTCTCATGCACATTTCAGCTTTAGTAACAGTAAAGTTATTTGACTTCTGCTCATGAAAAGCTCATTTGAGAGCCTCTTCTAATGACCACTAGGATTTTTTATTTTTTTTTTCCGAAATCATCATATTATCAAGGGAAAGAAAGGGGGGAAGGAAAAAAAAAAGAAAAAAAAAGAAAAAGAAAAAAAAAAAAAAAGAAGAAGCCTTTCATCTATTGGTACAGTTTGAAGACATGAGGAAATGTGCATACTTAATTTTTCGAATCCAGGCATTTATTCTGTAGACTCAGATTTGAAGAATCTGGCCTCATACAAAGAATATAAATGACAGAATATGTCCTGTATTGTTTCATCTCTGAATGATTTTAATCTTTCTGAGACGATGTGAAAACCAAAATAAAATGAAATATAATTGCATAATTTCTTTTAATTTGTTGGTTCTGTAATTGAAAACATATTTATAGTATGTTCCACAGTAAATTTGTCTTGGAATAAGTGTCTTTTTCCATAGTCTATTCTTACGTGTTTTTTGTTTGTTTGCTTGTTTGTTTTATCCTCTAGCACAAAAAACTCTTAAGTCCCTGTTTAAATATAAGAAAGATACCCTTAGGACAACATACTAATTTTTCAGCAATGTACCGTCACTAAAAAGCTTCAGTGTTAATCATGCAGTCTTTGTCTTAGGTTTGTTTGAATCTAAAAATAATGAGAAGAAAGGTGGGAGTTGCACTTCTAGCAGCTATTCAGTGTTGTGGCAAATTGCAGTCTGGCATGTTTCCTCTCATAGGTCACATCCCTCCTTTAGAAATGTCCTCATCACTGCCATTTTGGGAAATCTTAGAATGTCTCAGCACAGTGTGCCTGTCACTGCATTGCTTCGCTGGAAGCTTTAATTCCCTGAAGAGCAGTCAATGATAAATTTGTGCGTTTGATGTGGGAAAGGATGAATGGGAAAGGGCTGGGGAAAGGGGGAGACTGTTTTGCTCTGAGAAAATATAGAAATTTTGCCTGGATAATGGTTATATCCCTCACATATTGAGGATGTCATCCTACTTCAATATGCATATTTGTTGACAGCGTTTTGCAGTGAAACATGGCTGTCTTGAAACAGATTGCTGAGGATGTACTTGGAACTGGAATAGGACAAATGCAGGAAAAAACTCACTGGTTATGAGTACAGATAGGGGTTCTTACATTGTCTTGCCAAAGTAGCTAGGTTGATGTCAGTGGATATCGGTGACCAGCTTAGCAGGAGGAGTTGAAGAGACGGTTCTTGACACAGTAGTGACTGCAGGGAGCCTTGAACTGGTGAGGCACAGAGCAAGCCCAAGGTTGGCAGAGCTGATTTCATGTAAATACTGTGTGATGCTGAGATCCCATAGAGAGACTTACATCATCTTTGGGTGACTGATCTTACTTCAAATGTAGTAATTTTAAGTATCAGTTCTGTCTACTTTGTTACTAGTCTGTACTTCTGTCTTGGTGTCTTTGCAAACCTCAAAGAATTGACTGAGGTAGCATCTCGTGGTGCGTTTTTCCCAGGGGAACAGTTGACTGCACAAGGGCTCTTTCATGAAAAGTTGCTTCTCTTTCTTTTGCTGTGGAAGTGTTGAGAATGTGAACTGTAGATTCTTGCAACTCTCTTGAATGTATGTGAAGAGCATTGGTTAAGTATGAAGCATTGGTTCTGCTTCAATACAACAGAAAAATATGCTTTCTCATTAGAGGAATATCTGGATGGTAACTGTTGTCATCTTCTAACTAGAAAATAAAGGGGAAACTATCCTTGGGGAGAACAGGGAACAAAAGTGAGGAATTTTTTAGAGATGACCTGTCTGATGTGATTTGTTTCACTATAGGAAAAAAAATGTTTATCTAGTTCTATATGATTTTTAAAGCCTTGCTTGTGAATCTAGATTGCAAACTTATTTTCTTTTCCTATATTCTTCTGCCTGTTTTTTGTTTGTTTGTTTGTTTGTTTGTTTTGCATAAGACATATTCTTGTAGTTAAAACTTGAATCTCTGATATGAATAAGCGAAGTCCTCTAAATCATATAGCCTTCACTTTAAAATGTTGCTTCAGAAAATAATAGGTATTTATCTTTACAGTTTACTATTATAATCTGGAAATCAAAACCTACCTGAAATCTATGCTAAGATTGGGCTAGTGTTAAATATGGGTGTTGCTGTCCCTGCCTGCATCGGGTGGGTTGGAGCTTGACGATCCTGGAGGTCCCTTCCAATTCAAGCCATTCTATGATTTGCCAGGGAACTACAGTTCTAAACTTGTCTTTGGATTTCTGTCACTCCTGAGAAACTTTTTCCAGATGCAGTACATATCCATTTCAATATGTAAAGTGAAATGGAAAAAGTCTTGTAGATCTTTTAGTTAGACAAGTTTTAAAACTTATCCATCTTTTTTCCCTCAGATCAGCCACTGCATACAGCTCCATTGCATATATAAGTAGTAGATTTTACACACAAACTTCAAATATGGCCAGATATTCTACCAGTATATGATATAGCTCTTTGATTTCAAAGGAACTATGCTGATAATAATAGCAGAGAGTTGCTTCCATAGTATAATATAAAGTCTTTTGTCTTGAATCCTGTAAAAAAAAATACAATATAGTGTACAATATAATATATATCCTTTTACACAGAAAGTATGCTGAACTATTAGGAGAAGTACTTAGAGATGCTGAACAGTTTTTGCAAAGCAAAATTGTGAAATGCAATTCCATAGCACCCTGGAAAATGTGGGCGAGAAAAACCTATGTGGGTACCTTTCTTCACACTCAGATCATCTTCCAAAAACAAACAAACAAAAAAAACCAAAACCACCAAAAAGCAAACAAATAATAATAATTAAAAAACAGCTCCATAGTGGGGTCTTTTTATGTACAGCTGTACCATTCACCTCCTCATCAGTGTATGAGGGGGTTTGTCTTCTACCATTGGTAATGATGTTGTTTTCTGTCCCCCATTAAATGAAAAACTTATGGGCACCAAAATCTGTACTGTTTCCATGAGTTGTGTTGTCTTCTTGTCCAAGTTGTGGAATCAAACACCATGCTTTTTTTTTTTTCTTTCTTTTTTTTTTCTTTTTTTTTCTTTTTTCTTTTTATGTCAAACAGTAAAAAGTAAGAGTAAATGAAGAGTGGGGGAATACTCAATCATTTTCTATGTAACTCCATTTGTGTACGCATGTATATGTAGATATTCATTCTATCCCTGTGCATTATCCAGTAAGGACAAAGAGAGCAATCACAGAGCCTTCCAGAGTCCCTTTATTGTCAGGCAAGAGCTACTTCTGCCATGTCAGTCCAACAGCTTGCTCTGTGCTGGAACAGGACACTGAGAAAGGAATAGCTGTGGGACAGCATTGCTTCGTAGCTTCCCATGCTGGAGATGCTAATGTCCATACTTACTCTAATGACCTGCAGAGGCTTTTTGAGGTTCTGCCTCTTTATAAAGCTGGAACTCTTTTTCTACAAACATAGCTTTTGCTGTCCTTTTCTGGGTCAATTTTTGTTCTTGAGCCACTGGTTCTCATTCAGGAGTGTTCCCATAAAAGCCAGGAAATTACATGCCCCCTGGGCCAGCCTTTCTGAACCTCAAATTAATTCCATGTAATGGAGGAAAGTGGGAGAAACAATAGGGATTTGCCTTTGGCAAAAACATCTCCAGTAGTTTTCATGTGCAGTTTCTTCAACAGAACTGATTTCTTTTTTTGCTGAATTTATTCTATTATTGCAGCTCTTTCAAATTAAAAGAAAAGAGAAATAATGAAGCCTTTGATTAATATCTGATTTGATTTGAGCTTTGTCAGTGATGGATGCATTTAAATATTCTTGTCAGGGTGAGCAAGAGAAAGGTATTTCTATTAGGAGCACAGCATGCAGCCTTCTAAGGAAACGTAAATCTTGCATCTTGAGTTTTGGAGCTGCTGAACTGACAGTAAGACTGGACACAGAAGTTTTCATCCACTGGGAATTGTAAAATAAAACAAAAAATTGAGGAGATACTCAAACTCTGCTAAGCCAAGATCATATATATTGGGAATATTACTGTAACAATTACAAATATTGCAACCTTACTGTTGTTAACATTTTTCTTTCTTGACAAGGGAAAAAAAATTCTTAAAGTGTGTTTTCCTTTCTTATTATTATTTTTGTATTTTGATTTTTTTTTTCTCTTTTAATACTTTTTTTTTTTTTCTCAAGCTTCAAGCAGTTGATCACCATAAATAAAGATCAACTGTTTGCCCATTCACAATTTACAAATCCACACACCAGGACAGCAATTTAATTGCAAGAGTTCCTCGTGGGGAACAGTAAGCTTAAATATGCCGGATATGTATTGTTAGGCAGCAGAGTGAAGTAAGACACAAGTCCTGAAGAAAGGCACCAGAGTGGAGCTGAGAGTGGGGGGGGGGGAGGGGGGGGGGGGGGGGGGGGGGTGAAGATATTAAAAGAAATCCTCCTTGTCACAGGCCAATTGACTTTGTAAATAATTGCATTTGTTCCCCTGGGAGGCTCAGGGGTAGGAAGGAATTAGACTGTTTATTGCCTTAGGGCATGATCCTCAGACTGGTGATGCTGTTTAAGTGCTTTTTAGTGGAAACCACAGACACTTAGGGGTGACTTATAAATGATCCTTGCTTCCAAAAAATTGTGTTGGGATCCTAGGTCCAAAAATCTAGATTCTCACAAATATTTGCAACTACTCCAACCATACAAGTAGCTAAAGAACACAGAAACAAAGATTTCTGCCTGTAAAATTCATGTTTGCTCTGCAATTTGTCCATAAATACTTTGATCTTGGCCTTCTCTGAGAGACCTGGCACATATTTTCAGGCCTGGTTACCTGGTAAGCCTGCCTGTTGATAGCACCAGCCCTCATAATAGTGACACCCAGATCTGGGGGATTGTTATATTAAATATTCAGTGCAGCAAGACTTTTCACCATCCATTCTGCTAAATATAGTTACTGTAAAGAAGGGGAGAGTCTTTCATGTTCTCATGCCCTTTGAATGATCTACATTTTAGTGGTTAGGGCACTGTGCAAGAGATGTGTGGTCCATCTACTCAGCCAGCAGGGACATCATCTCTGTCTTTTGCATGCTGGACACTTGCTGAAGAGCAATTAGAGGGAGGGAATGAGGAGTGCATACCATTGCTGATAGCTGTGGTCCTCAAGAGTCCTGGTGCAGTGGTCATGTTGAGATCTGAAATTAATCTTAGCATGTGAGGCAGGCATATATTACTGTATATGTGAATAGCCTACACTGAGTGTTGGGATGCTCTTCAACAGATTAAAGGCGTGTCTTGTTGCGGGCACTTATCAATAGTAAATTAGATGGTTTTGAACTGTAACTAGTTCTAAGTATAGCTGGAAAATTAAGAAACTAAGAGGTTAAATAATTTCCATTTACTGTCTTACTGTTACCAAAGTGGTCCTCATTTTGGTAGACAGTCAGTAAGGAAACTGTTACCTGTTCTGATGGTTGAAGAGAGTTTGTTAGCTGTTATGAAAAATCCCAATGTAAGCACAAAATCTGCCAACTGAAGAGATACCAGGCAGTAGTAATGCAGTTATTCTCTAATATTAAAAATAATAATAATAATAATAAAAAAAATATATATACATTTTTTGCTTTAAAAGCTGTGCATTCTATCTCATTAAAGACTTTGGAGATTTATGTTTACATGATTATCTCTGCATCACATATCACCTTGGATGTTGCCTAAGAAGGGTTCATCATGTAGCCAGCAGATTGTAGCATCAAATATCAAGGGACCCTCAGTGAGACTACTGAAGTTAACACCCAAAGCCAAAAATCCTTCCCCTTGTTGTGTGTTAATGATATTTTTGTATCTTCTGCCCTTTTCATTGCATCAAAATCAAGGTATTAAAGCATTAACTATCTTTCTGTATTGGGTAACCAAGGTTCAGAACAGAACAGAACCGTATCATATCATAGAATCACATCATAGAATGGCTTGGGTTGGAGGGATCTTAAGGACCATCAAGCTGCCATAGGCAGGGCTGCCAACTCCCACATTTAATACTAGACCAGGATGCCCAGAGTCCCATCCAAATTGGCCTGGTGTTCACACCTCCAGGGATGGAGCATCCACAACCTCTCTGGGTAACCTATTCCAGTACCTCACCACTCTCATACTAAAGCACTTCTCCTTGGCATTCAACCTAAATCTTCCCTCCCTCAACTTAAAACCATTTCCCCTTGTCCTGCTATTATCTACCCTTACAAAGACTTGACTTCCCTCCTGTTTATAGTCTCCCTTTTGGTGGAGAAGGCTGCAATGAGGTCACCCTGCAGCCTTCTCTTCTCCAGGCTGAACAGGTAGAGAATCATTTTTGTATTGTCAGTTTGGGGTAGTTTATTGTTCACAGGCCTGTGTTGCAGCTGAATGACTCCAAGGACTGCTGCTGGGGCTGTCCTTGCCAAGAGCGGAAGTCACTGCTGCCCAGGCTGCCTCCTCCAGGAACAGGCATAACAGCAGTGTGAGGACTTTCATGATAAGATGACAGCTGAGTGGGCACATTGAGGAAAATAATTACAAACATAGGCATCTGAAGTGGGATGATGGTGAGATTTAGCTGCTTTAAGTACTAGTGGATCTTGTCCTGTCTTTTTCTGGCTGTATGCTTTGGAGAGTGACACATCTGCAACTCATAAAGGCTCCACGAGGATAAATGGGCTTGATAACTATGCTCACTGAGACTGATAATAAGAAAGATGCACCTAAAATACACAGAGCATTACGTTACTGAGTACATTTGTCCTCTTCTATTAACCATGTCCTTATCTAGCATTTTTAACTTGTTTTCATAAGATATCCAAGTAGCATGTTTTAAAAACAAAATTGAATTGGCCGTTTTCGTATTTTCTTGGTGTTTTCTTCTGTTCGGGCACAAGTAGGTACTGAAATTGTTGAGGAGAGTCAATGCTATTTTGCAATGGCTACGAGTGCACATACGCAGTGCATTTTTTCCCCCCACATTTCTATTCTGTGTCTAAATGTGGATTTGTATGACAAATTGCAATGGCATACTGCAAGCTGTTATAGCCTGTTGGGTAAATGATTAACATTTCAAATTTATTTATAATTTAATTTCTAAATACTTACTCAAAGGGCTATAATGGCTCTATTCTAATTTATCTTATATTCAATCCAATTTTTATAACATTTATTAATTCCTTTTATTCCTGATTCTGAAGTATAACATGCCAATTAAAAACAGATTAAAACGCCTATTTACAGCAAACCATTGCATGCCATCAAGTAAATAAAACATTGTAAAAAATCCCTGATTATACATAGTGTAATAAGCATGCTTACAATTGCATGATTCTGCAATATATCAAAATATTCAGCACATTCTCAGCTGGATTCATCACTCCTTAGCTTAGATTGTATGTTTAAATTCTTTTATTCACCTCAAAAATTTTCTCAGGCGTTTCTGCCTTAGTTTTCCACAGACTTTCTAGCAATATGGAACAGTTCTAATCTGTTCTATGGGACTTATGCTACATAGATGTGTTGAACGGCAGCTTCTGGCTGCTCTGACTAGATACTTGCCCTCTGTAGCCACAAAGTCTTTTTCATATACTCCATTCACATAAACATATTGACAAACATAGAATTCTTATATCAGTGACATCCATACAACCTATTGCCACTTAGTTCTCCATATATCTGTTTATTTTGTTGTTGGTGGTGTTTTTTTTTCTCTTTTCCTCTAGTTGTTTTTGTATTGTTCTTTTGTTGGTGGTGGTGTTTTTTTTTTTTTCCTTTTTTGTTGTTTTCCCTTTTTTTTTTTTTTCCTTTTTTTTTTTTTACAATACAAGAGAAGAACAAGTAATTCCTTGGTTTTACTAGATGGTAACACAATAACATAAATGATTATCAAAAATGCATTTGAGTTAGCTTTGTATTCTGCTAAGCCCACAGCTGGAAAAAGATGAATCTTTCATCTATTGGTTAATTTGCAGCAATCACAGATCCAGTGATTTTACACATGGCTGGAAATGGTCCAATTCAGACTTTCAGAAATGAGTTTCAGGTGTCTCTATTTCAACCCTCAGGAGTGCACGCTCTGCTAATATCAAGGGAGTTCAGGGTAATTCTGCTTATCATGACTTCAGGATTATAATTCAATTTTTATTAAAGTCAAGAGAAAAATTTTTGCAACCTTTTCTTTCACTATAGTATAGCCAATTGTTGGTGAATGGTGTCTTTTCCGTGTGAGGTAGGGCACGGAAATTAAGGAGTGTGTCCTCTACCATAGGACTGTATTACAAATTAAGATTTATATTCAGAAAATGAGAATGTGTGCACTTGTGGAACAAACATCATCCTCTCTTAAAGCAGGAAAGAGCATGCTTAGATAAATGTTTCTGAATGCTACCTGTAGTAACCAAGAAGGGGAAAAGAAGCCTTTGTGCTTTTGACCAGGTGTATCAGAAGTTTTCTCTATGACTCCACGCAGTAATCCAGCAACCCACATCTTCTACTCTGACATGTCACAGGATAGTGACCAAGTGGAAACATGTATTGTTATGACAATATAGGAATATGAAATAACGTTGGCTGCCAGAAGCATTGGGCAGCCCTGTGACCTAAATCAACTCAACCAGAATGCATTAAATGATTTAATTTTTGTCCATCCAGCTATTGATTGTACTTATAGTGCAAGAGCAGCAGTGACAACAGCAGTGCTGAGAGGCTGAACAGAATTATTAAAAGACACCGCTTGGCAAAGTGAATGAATGTCTGATAAGAAAGACTTAAAACAATAAATCTTTGACAGCGCTGATTCAGTCTTTGTGAAATGACTAACTGATTGCCAGAGACTTTTAATGTCAAAACATCAGATTGTGCGGGTGCCTGAAAGTAAGTATGCATTGTAATACTGATGTCTTTTATTTTTTCCTGGCAGTAAAGAAATGCTTTCAGGTGTTACAAAAGAGGATGTGTGATATGAAAAATGGAGATAGCACAAACTGCTGCTCAAAGGGGAATGCTAATGTGTTATTACAAGAGTGAAGAAATACTGATTGTTCATTTGTGGTGCAGTGGGTTTCTATGCCCAGGTAGATGGCTAATTTATCTAACACAGAACCTGTATTGATGATATAACAGCATACTGGCCACTGAGGCTGATGCTTAAAGGGATACAAATCACTTTCCAGGAGATGAGGGCCTAGAACCTGCATCCTGTGTCCGTGGTTGGTGGTTGCCTTCATGTTTTCTTACTAACTTGCTGAAGCATGAGGTTGTGAGAGAGTGAGTTTGCCCCCTCCTGCTTTGCCTGTGGCATCATAGGGTTTGTGGATATGGTTCAATTACCTGTAAGTAAAGCCTTCCTAGTAGGCAGAGTCAATGAGCTGAGTAAAGCATATATTTGTGCCTAATTTCAGTCTAGACATGTAGGCAAGCAAGTTCACATGGCTATTTTCATGAATCAAGAGTAGGTGAAGAGGGGTGAGGAACACATGATAAATTTGAATCCACCATCACCACTCTGCATGGTCAGCACAGCTGAACTGGAACAAACCAGAGCTGAAATCAGCTGGTAAAAGTCAACCTCACCCCACAGGTAGGAAAGGAGTTAGCAGATTAGGCATTGCAACTCTCTAACACTGTGTATTTCCTTGAACTGATCCTGGGGCAATGCACAGATGTGTACTACCCAGTGGGCAGGGCCAGCAGTGCTCATGCATGTTCTTCATCCTGAATTAGGAAGGATAAGTTGTGTAGGGGTGACCATTTCCAGTTGCAAATCCTTCTAGTTGTTCTGAACTGGAGGTGCTGCTGCCAAATTGCTGCAGTTCTTGAAGAAATTCCTGAGGAGACCCCATGGAGAACCAGAGACATTTGTCATGGTCCTCACAGCCCCACTAGAGCTGTCCTGCTCCTCTGCTGCCAGCCCCAGCCCACCCAGGGCACAGAGCCCCAGTTCAGCCCAGTGCAGGACTACCCATTGCTATCTCCATCCCCAGTTGCTGGGATAGTGCTGTGGTCACCTTCAGATCTCAAGTCATCCTTTCTTGTGTAGCAGCACTGCCCCTGTTGCTCTCGTGCATTTCTCGGGGCAGCCTCATCTTTGAGCAGAAATGGGACTTGCACATGGATGATACCTCAAGTCTAGCTGGTCCCTTTGTTGGGGAGAGGGCTGTATGCACCTGACTGTGTAAGCTATGTGCCAGATGCTGCTTCAGAACTAAGACTTTCACATCACAAGAGCTCAGGTATCTGTGAGAGTCCTCCAGAAATATTGCCAAATAGATGTACAGAAGGCAGAAGAGAAATGACCTAAAAGCTGATTTCCAGCTTTTATTAGGTGATAAACAGGGGAATAAAGACAATCATATTATTGTACAATGTGCTTTTGTATTTAATGCTTTGTACCAACACAAGAAGACATCCTACAGAATCTTTGAGATGGATTCTTTATGCCAGTAAATAATGAATTTCAGGACATGCTTGCACTAAGAGCAGCACTGAAGGTGCTCTGGGAGTTAGAAATGGAAGTGGTAAAGTGCAGAAAGTTATGGGGCGAGAGAATGTACTAGTATGGGAACATGCAAGGAGATAGCTCTTTTTCCAAAGAGGCTCTTCAACAAGTTGAGAAAGGCAGAAAAGTAAGGGTAAAGAATAGTGAATACCAGTGGTAAAACTTTATGAGCATAGCCAGACTTTCCCTTGTGTCTGCTTTCACTGGTCCATAATACATAGACTGAAGAATGCAAGCCTGTCTGTTGTAGCTGGGGAGTAGTATCTGGGTCTACTTACATCGTAGTTTGCTGCAGACGCTTGGGTTAATGGCAGTGCTGAGTCAGAGGAGCAGGGTGGAGCAAGAAGCAAAGGCAAATTCACAGTGACAGATTGTTCCTTTGGATATCAGTTAGTATCAGTTGTCAACAGAGTCTTAATTGGTCTTTAATTGTCAGTCTTTAAAGGACTCATTTTTGATAGTGGGAAAACCACAATATAGACCACTTACAGTGGCAGAGGTGCAGAAAGCAGCATGGTCTGTCCTTGGTTTTGATCTGTTTTACCATATTACAGAAACTATTAGTGGAAGGAATGGAGACCTTTCCCTTCTTGATATCAGCCCCAGTGCTTCAGTAAGGACCAACTCTCTTTCCCTTGTGAGGTTACAAGATTTCTATAAGTAAAGGCTGATAATCCTTTTTACAGAAAAGAAGTCCCGTCTGGTTTGAGTATATTTTAGTGTGCAAAACATAGTTACAGATCTATTGACTGTTTAAGCAATGTGGTTTTCTGAAAGGAGTTTGAAAGGCTTTGCACTGTATTTTACACACAAGGTTGCTGTGTGAACTATTGCTGGTGTTATTTTTGCTCTTCTCCTGTAGAAGTGTGGTTTTTCAATTTTCAGTACGGAAAGAAGATAAGCGCTTCACCACAAGTTGTTGTTTACATTTTCCCTACCATTTTTATTGACAAATATCATAATATATCTTTGGAGAAGAGAGCTGAAATCAAATGTCATGATCATTACAAAGGAAAATGTATATATAGTAGTTACATATTATTTTATTAACAAATCACTCAAACAAATATAAACAAATGCAAAGTTCTCTCACTGGGAGTATGTTCTTGCTTGAATGGTTTATTATCTGCTCTCTCCACTGTTCACAAAAAGCATGCCAAATAGCCACATCTAGCTCTTCTGATTCCTGTGGCATTTCCACAGTTATGAGTGGGAGATTGCATGGAAATTTTACGTATTATTATTTCTGTAAGCAGTGTGTGAATTTGGACCAAGACATCTCAGGTTCTGCTGAAGTCCAGACAGTTAAAATAAGGGGAAGAAAAAACATGTTTTTTTCATGTTACCATTTAGAAAAGTCTTTTTTGGGATCATAAACAAATATAAAAATGAGAATTAAGAGTGCATTAAAAATGCAAGATTTAATGTATCTAAGAGTTATTACTGAAACTCCTGCTGAAATCAATAGCAAGATTTAGCCCTGACTTTCTGCAGCATTCATGTTTGATCAGATGCTGAAGTGAAGCTGTATCTATTGCAAATTGTTCCCTTTATGCTCTGAAATCTGAGAAGATAAACTGTGTGACACATAATAATATATGGATGTATATATTCTTCAGTTGTTGGTCAGCTTCAAAGCAACACAATACTGCACTGTCTTATCTTGAAATCCTTGTTTTAATGCAAGCTGCTATGCCCTTCCAAGTACATACTCTTTCTAAAAGCATGGAAGAGAATCACAGTTATGAGCTTACATTGTATGTATATATGAGTTTATATCATATATATATATATATATACACAGCATGTATGTGTTTACCTATGGGGGCATTGGCTGTGTTGGAAAACATATAATTTCAATCCTTTTCATCTTTGTTTTCACTACATGGAAATTCCAATAGCATGGTGAGTGCTGTCTCTGTTCTTTGCAAGACAAAATCTCACCACTGACAGTGCTGACTTGCTTGATGGAAATTGCCTGTGAATCAAAGGAAATGATCATTTCTTTCAAACTTCCTATTTAAAAATGTTGTAAGTAGTGTGCAGTTCCTGTCAAGATGTGGTAAGCATGACAAATAGTCCATATTGTATGATTTGGGCAGGCTGATGAAGAAAAATCTTGGTTCCTATGTTCAAAACCCAAACCTTTGCATCTTGATAGTGATCTTCCTGGTATACTGTCAGTCCATGGAGAAAACCATGCCTCACTTGTGTAGTGAGGTCTTACTTTGCACTTAGGAAGATGTTAGAGCCTAAAAGTTGAAATCATTTAATAGAGAAAGTATAATGTGTTTTTCTGTCAAATGTCACATTCACATTTAGAAACAGGGATGACCATCCCAGGTCAGACAGAGACACCACTTTGTATGGCTATTCATTTTTTGTGGAGTCCTATGCCTTATACTGCAGCAAAAGCATAAAATGTTAGGGAAGCAAAATAACTATTTCTGGAGAAGTTTCTTTTTGATTCCTTAACACTTTTCTCCCTGATATGTATTTGATATCATACCTTCCCAAATCCTTCTTTTCTTTCTTCATTCCTTCTATTTTTTTTTTTTAATTTTTTTTAATGCACTTTTCTATTCCCTTCTCTATGATTCTTCCAATCTTTTGAAATCAGTGCCAGACTCTCAGCAACACAAATGAGGCATGATGTGAACTTCAGGGGAAGATCGAGTAAGCGATATTGTGAATAAAGCTGCACACTAACTTAAGACACCCACAGTAGTTAGTGTAAAGCTTAATGGCAACATTTAGGATCTATAACATGTTCCTTCTCTTTTTTTTTTTCATCTCCACCTCCACTATGAAGAATGCTGGGAGGATTGCAAATAGTTGAACAGCCAGAACCACCAAACCCTTTTGCAGCTGAGAATATCACCCAGTGCCTGTGAAATTCTCTTTGTGAGAAGTTTCTTTTTTGAATCACCAGCTGGGAAGAAGCCAAAGTGACAGAATTTATCACTGACTTTTAACTAGGATCTGTCCAGGCTCAAATAATGTAGTAATTTTTCTTGTAATGTACTGGTATGAAATTAATATACTAACCTAAAAGTGGTGATTTGTCACCCCCTCCACCCCTGAAAAAAAAGAAAAAAAAAAAAGAAAGAAAGAAAGAAAAGTGGGGGACGGCAGGACTTTGGTTTTACAGTCAGAAGAACTGAGGATGATGCCTCACTGATCTGGCTAGGTTCTTAGTTTCAATCATTTCATATCTGTGTTCCAACTCTTCAGCCTGACCTTCAATGCTGGCAATCTGAATGCTCTGCTGAGATGTGGTATCTCATATGTATATGTGCATGGCATCATAGAATGGCTTAGGTTGGAAGGGACCTCAAAGATCACCTTTGAAGGCTGCTCCCCACCAGGCTGCCCCAGGCCCATCCAACTGGCCTTGAATAGCTCCAGGGATGGGGCACCCACAGCTTCTCTGAGCAACCTGTGCCAACATCACCACTCTCTGAGTAAAGAATTTCCTCCTAACATCTAATCTAAATATTCCCTCTAGTTGAAAGTCATTTCCCCTTGTGCCATCACTATCTACCCTTGTAAAAAGCTTATTTTCCTCCTGTACGTAGTCTTCCTTCAAATACTGGATAGCTGCAGTGAGGTCTTCTCCAGTGTGAATAAGCCCAACTCCCTCAGCCTGTCTTTATTGGAGAACTGCTCCAGCCCTTTGATTCTCTTTGTTGCCCTCTTCTGGAACTTCTCCAACATTTCCAAGTCTTTCCTATGCTGGGGGCCCCAAACCTGGATGCAGTACTCCAGATGGGGCCTCACAAATGCAGAGTAGAGAGGGACAATCACCTCTTGACTAATGTTTATGTTCTGGCATTTGACATTTGGCACCACCAAAAACTAGTGTGTGTGTATATAAAGATATATATATATATATACATATAGCCTATATGTGTGCATATATATATATTGCCTGAATGTCTGAACTGTCCAGAAATGTCCAGGTGCTGTGAATTTGATGCTGGGAATCCGATTTCTCTGTGCTCCTCTAGAGTGACAAATGTTGGAAATGTATGTAAGAAAATATGAGATATCTGCAGATTTAGCTGTTGGGCATGTATTATAAAGCCTGTATATTGCAGAACATGTGTTACATTGTGAAAGTTGCAAAGGTTACATGCCGTTGAAATAAATATTAACAGTAGAGATTCAAAGCACTAGGAGAATGATCATAAACAAACATGTATGTGCTTTTCTGTTAGTGATGGTGGTTCACTAACACTTAAACGTCAGGGAAGGGGAAAAGGCTTAGTTAGTCCAAGCTTTCACAGTGGTTTGAAGAGGAAAAGTGCTAATGAACTTTAAATTGTTATTTTATAATGAAGTCATTCATAACTTTACCTGGTATGAAACTTCATAATGAACTTCAAATTCAGCCCAGTTTCAGTGGAAGGTTTTTAAACATTTCAAGTACCTTTAGGTAATTTGGAGCTATCAAATAACAGAAACTTCATTAAGAATGTTTTGAGTATATGATTAGGATCAAAGGTGGCCAAAATACAAGAATTGTAACATGCAAAATATTTAGATTGGTCTTTTGTATATATTTCTGTTTGTACACAACTAAACACATTTTTCATTCAATTTAATTTTCAGCAAATATAATTTAGGAACATTAAAAAAACAAAAACAAAAACAAAACATTTTAATAACATGTACTTTTTATGGCCTTAAAGTTGACAAGTAAAATGGAAGAGCTGTCTCCAGTTACTAATGGCAAGTTCATCCAGCATCTCGCTGGATCTCTGGATATTGGACAGGATATGGGATAGTCACTCATGCCATTACAAAAAGGGAAGAAAAGATACAAAGTAAAGAAAAGCCTTTGTCAGCTAAAATTCCCGAGTGTCATAGATTCTGATACCAGTAGTGGACCACTCAGAGGAGCTAGCCTAACCTCTCACACAACATGTGGCAAAAAACCTCCACTCCTATTTTTTATTCTTGAGCTGTAGCATGCTCTCTGCTCTCATTAATAGTATCTTTTCCTAATTATTATAAGCAACGCTCTTATACTAATAATGTTATTTTTATAGATCATAAATACTCAGTGTTTAGAATACAGAAAATATGATGGCAGCTTTGAATGGCTTGTAGTCTAAATTACCTTTGCTATGTTGCTGACATTCTCTGGGCTCTTTTCTGCAGTGTAATGCTTTTTATTTAATGAATAACATTTGGCAACCCACTGTCTCTCTTCTTTTTCCTCATTTTTCTTGCTTTTTTCCTCTTCTTTCAAGTTGCCTGGACTCACCTAGATTTTTTCCTTACGTATATATCTTTGTATAATTGTATTATTTATAAGCTGTTTATCTCTTAACTTTTCAAATAATCCTTTGCTCCTAATAATGCTCACCTGGGACAGCGAGCTAAACAAGTCAGAGCTCTTTCACTTAAAAGGAGAAGAAAAGCATTGCATTTACTCTCTAGGCAGATTTCCTGGAGCTTGTCCAGCTGTAGCTTAAATTATCTTCATGAGGCTGTTGTTAGCAGTTGCACTGTTGCATTATGCATGATTCCTTACTGCTTCTAGTATGAACAAACCACAGTGTTTGGTTAGTGGTTTTCAATTTTATGCTAAGCTGTACAATTTGTTGGTGCTATTTAGGTTAATATGCTATTATTTTGCATATTTATAACTCTCCCATTATGCTTTTATTAATAATGATGTCATGTTTGGTAGCAAAGATCAATAAGACTCCTAGTGTGTAATGTTTACATATATATATTATTACAGTATAATAAGCCTCTTAGGCAACTCTGCACTGGAATCGCTTTGTGGATGAGTCTTTCAGGTAATTTCATGCCTGCAGTGACTGCTTGGATAGCAGTGTGATACACTGCTGAAATGAAATGTAGCCTACAACTAGTGTATAGGTATCAAAACTGGCAATCTATCCTCAATGTCTGCATCAGAAAATTAAGCGGTGAGTCATTACATTCATTTCCACTTCCACTGGATAGATTCTGTTTTTCCTATTGTGTTGTTTGGCCTTCCATATGTTCTATTTAAAGTCATAAGGGAGATGTTGGAGTGGGTCTAGAGAAGAGCCATAAAGAAAGGCTGAGGAAGCTGGGCTGCTTTAGCCTGGAGAAGAGAAGGCTCTGGGAAGACAACACTGTGGCCTTCAGTACTTGAAAAGGGTTTATAAACATAAGGGGGGGAACAACTTTATACATGGTCTGGTTATGAAAGTAGAAGGAGGAATAATTTTAAACTTAATTTTAAAAGAGGGGAAATGTAGATTAGATGTCAGGACATTCTTTACTGGAAGGGCAGTGAGGCCCTGGCGCAGATGGATGGGCTTTAATGTCCCTTCCAACAAAAGCCATTCTATGACTTTTTTTAGGACAACTCTGAAGAGCATTTCTGCATACCTCCCCAGTCATCCATTTTAGATGGATATATTGAACTCATGGATGTGTATAACATCTTCTGGTGAAAAAAATTCAGGCTTTTCCTGAAATTTCCCCACCTACTCCCCAAGTGCTGTAATTACTTACATTAGCTTTGGCAGAAGTTTTCCTTCGTGCTACATCTTGCAAAATATCAGCAATACCATGAAGAAAAATAAACATTACCCCTGTTTGTGAGCAAACTGCTTGTCTGATACTTTTGCACCCCAGCAGGCTCATCAGCAGTGCTGACCCACCAGCTGAAGTAAGGAGGTACACACAGGCAGCTGGTTGTTATAAGTGAGAGCCTCTGGATAAAAAGGGTTGTTTGCAGATCCACGGCTCTACTGCTTATTCTTGCTAATAGTAGTGATCGCTGTAGTGTGAATGAGTATCAGTGGCTAATTATACAGAGCTAGATTATGTTCTGTTAATTCCTAATAGGTGCAAGAAGCACTCCCTCTTGCCTTTTCATCTGCCAGTGTCTTTGTGCAAGAGCATGCAAAAATGCAGTGGTGCAGTAGGGTATGCAGAGACTTTTTCACACAGCCCCTGTAGTGCCAGCTAGCTGAAGGCGGCTGGGGAAAGCTGGAATCAACTTTGTCTTCTTGTTTCTCCCTCCTTCTCCGCAGGCACATCCTGACCCCTGACCAAATGAGAGCCTCCTGAACCAGAGTCCAGCAGCTATGCTCTTTCAGGCTGTGAAGAGGATGCTCACCGGTAGGCTGTGAAGTCTGTAGCAGTGCCAAAAGATCACATAACATAACTGACCAGCATTGCCAAAACAAGTGTCATCACAGGAGCAAAGTAGAGCTGTTAAAATAAATAAATAAATAAATCAGAATGGAATTAAGGATTTATTTAATGCTGCAGAAACAAGTCAATATCACAATATCCATATGTATAATCCTTCACAGAACTTCACTCTTGTATTCCTTTCAAAAGCATCTTGCTGTCTCACAACAGATTCTATCTCCTCGGTAGAAATGCACATTTTATGATGCTTTACCTTTATGGAAGAAATGTTATACAGGTTATACTCAGACCCCCAAGTAGGTTGAAAGCTGGATTCTGGACAATTTAACCAACTGGATGCACTCTCTTTTACTAACACTCTTTAAACAATTCAGTTTATTGAAGTTAAATTAAAGATTTTGTAGCTTGAAAATTGTGAGTTTAACAAGTCTGTGCCAGTTCCTCACTGCCCTCTCAGTGAAAAATTTCCCCCGACATTTAAAAATGTTCAAATATAAAGTATTGTTAAACTTTTCTCTAGTCACATACACCAACTCCCAGATTAAATGTAAGTGGTGTTTAGTTCTCATTTCAGAAAAAGACAGAGCTGCTTGTAGTCTCTCGGGTGACTCATTCCTCTTAGCTTTGTTGTCATCTATTTGGTCCTTATGCTTTAGGCTGAAACTTTGACTCTTTCTTGTGGTGCTTCACAGTGACAAGGTTCCTTCTTTTTGATGTGGACACTCATATTTCCATTTTTTATTAGTAAAACCCAAAGTTTGTATAGCATTAGACACAGTTTAGCTGCTATTCTCTATCACTATCACTTAAAGCTGTTGTATGTATATTATTTATGAAATGCTTTGGTATCCTTCAGCCAACAAATAAATAGCAACAGTCTACAAGTTCTTAATTGCAATCAGTGCATTTGAGGAGCAAAGCAGTTCGTAATTTGTCTCTGCACTGTTCTGCTTTTAATTACTGTGTTTATTTTTTTTTCCTACATTAGTGTGATATAGGTACATAGTATTCATATAAGTATCCTAAATATAAGCATCTTTACAGAGCACCAGGTCACATTTGAATCTGGTGTTTGAACTTGTTCTTGAATTTGTAGCTTCACTGGAGCTGCAGCAGTTTACACCATTGCTGAAGTTACTGTTTCCATAAATCGTGTGAACTAGTTGTCATAATGTTAAAGGCATATGAACTTGACTAAGAGCTATTCTTTGAATAGCTGATCATATATGCTCCTTTTAAGCATTTTCATTACTGTATTTCTGCTGTGGATAGTAGGCCCCATTCACAGAATATCTGCACTGAAGCAGCCATGATATATTTCAGCAGATAAAAATAATGCATACTGTTTTCCGTTCAGATGGTCAAACAGAAAGGAAATAGCCTTAGATTATATAGAGAGATGAAAACCCCCTGCCCTCTGCATTTTCTTCTGTTTAGAAGTACACTTGCAATGCTCAGGAGATGTATACAAGTGAACATGGGCACCGGAGGCACATACAGAACCAATTTCTTATTTTGATGGGGCCAAAAGTCATTCTTCTGTATTCAGTTCCTGAGACAGGCTATAAAAACAGCTGACATTGATTCTGTTCTTACTTCTGTTTAAGGATCATAAGAGAAGCTTATGAAAATGTCAAGTTCAGATCATTGAAGGATGAAACCCTCTGCTTACTCTAATTTTTGCCTCATCCACACACATCTACTCTGCCAGTATCTCCATCTATATGGAATTTCTTTTCCTTATATTGCCAGTGAATGGAATTCAATATGAAAGTATGCCTAGAATACTGTTTCAAAAATCTCATGCAGAACAACATACATTAAAAATATATATATATATGTGTTTTAACACCAATGTTATAACCTCAGAGACTGTAAAATAGGTACCTTATTCTTAAAAAAAATAGTTTAGAACTCTGATTCTCCTATATGTTACATCTCAACTATTTTTTTTTAATCTCTATTATTTTGATTAGAATGTAACTGATGTAATAGAATGTGAAATCCAGTCAGTCAAACATGTAAATACCCATTTTGGAAAACCAGCATAGCAGCTGTGCATTAAAGTTAGGAACTTAAGTTAGGATCTGCAATGTTTTTTCTCTGAACTGTTTTATGACTGACCTTTTAAAAATGTGTGTGTCAGCTTAGCACCTTGTCCTTGTTCTGCCCATGAGTTGTATTTATGAATGTCTTGAAATACTTATTTTCTCATCCTTCTTACTGTTACCAAATCCTGTACTCAGCTGTCCATTGCAAACAGTGCAAGCCAGTATCACAGAGCAGCTTTGAATCTAGTGGTCATCTCCCTGGGCTTCAGCTGTACCAGAAAGGATACTCTGTAGGTTTGGATAACGGTGGTTAGAGAGCTGATGTTTTCTTTCTGTACTGGCGTCCCGTTTATCCTTAGTAAGGACTCCATGGTAATTATATTCACACTGAGTTTGGATGAATTGGTGTAGTTTTTTTAGAGACAAGTCCTGGTTTAATCTTATTTTTAGCTGGATTATTATACAAGTGGTTGTTTATTTTTGATACTATATAAACACACACATATTACACATAAATAATCATATTAATGCATATCTATGTATTTACAATATGATTTTTCTTTTTTTTCTTTTTTTTTCTTTTTTTTTTTTTCCCCTACCTGGTCAAGAATCTGGTTAGCAACATAAAACTTACAGTAATATAATTTCACTTTACAATTTCAGAAGCACTCTAATGTATATTTTTCTTTGAGAACATGTGATGAATTATACTATATGCAATTGTGTTCTTCTGTATTTATCCTGATTAGCAAAAAATGATTCATAGATTCTTACTTCTCTTTTTAAATGTTGTTCCTATCTTTATTAAAATACCTTGTTGGTTCTAGAGGGACAGAGACAATTTCTGATGGACAGTGCAGTGATGTTTGATAGGAAAATCCTGCATGGGCACCCTCACCTTCTTCAATCGCTAGAAACCAAACTGGGAAAGTGGAAGTAACAAGGTCAGGTCAGGTGAGTGCATACTTAAACATTTCACAGGGTGGAGAGTGCAGAGCACTGGTTTGCTCTCATGTTCCATTAATTCAGAGACAGCTGTCATTTATCTTTTGATGGAAGCTAGAGGTTGAAATGCTTGACATAGCATATCAAGCCTAATATGGAAAGATAAGAGTAATGTGGGCTCAGCTTTGTAAAAGTTAGTTACTGTGCAAGGAGGTTTCATAATTCCCCTACTGATGTTTAACAGAAAACTTTGTCCACATTTCAGCAAATACAAATTGCCCAGCTATAGTTTAAAAGAAAAAAAATGTCAAAGGATTGCATGGGAAATTAATCACATGGTTTCTATTAGGCAATGTATGAATTGCATGGCTAAATCCTTGTGTAGTTTCTCAAATGTTTAAAAACTGCATGTCCATAAAACATTCTTAAGGATAGCTTTTGGAATGTAGATAGGTATGCAAGAAGTTAAATAAATTGATGAAGAAGCACTCTTTTTTTGCCTCTGGAAAAACTGACTGCAAGATGATAACTCAGACATACCCGCTTCTTTAGTTGTCAAAGTATTAGCATCTATGAATCAATTTGGTGGGAAATACCATTAAAAAGATAAAGGAGATCAAAACCAAAAACAGTTTCACAAAAGGCTTGTTCAATAATGCTGTAGATCTAAGAGAGTAAAAGCGACTGCTATAAAAACCAAAGTGGGCTGAGGGGGGAGTAGGTAGGAGGATGGTAGGGTGACAGTAAGGCACAAAAGTGAATCTAAAAATCTTGTCAAATGTAATAAACTGTACTACATGCAAAAAAAAACAATCAACCAACCAAACAACAACAACAACAAAAAAACAAAGCACAAATCCTTGCTGTCTCAAGGTGGCATTTTATATGTGACTAAAGGATTTAGGAGCTAATGAGATGATACATATAGAATTCCACATCTTACCCCTCTCTTGTTTTATGATTGAAAGGTGGTTCTCTACCACCTGTCTCAGTTCAGGTGGAACTAAAAGGTTGTAAAGGTACTGGGCCTGGGTGTCTTCTTCAAGCTTCTGGACACTCAAACTCTTCCATGGCACAGGTCACACCTAGATGGTACCTATTCCTTTCTATACACAGTCATGTGCATCCTATGCTTCTCCCGTGATGATTTAGTAGTCTTTTCCAATCTTAATGATCTTATGATTCAGTGATTCTATGAATGAACAGATAATATTAACAACTTGGAAAAGAGGTGTCAGGAAAATAAGTATGTACCTTCTCACAGTTTTGCAGCTGTTAACAGCACACAGGTCAGAGCATCACCCTGTGATTCATGGAATAATGCTCCAGACATCATCTGCTCTCACTGATGTGATTTTGGCAATCATGACTTTATATTTTACAGGTGGACACTTTGTCCTTGCTAATTTGTGTTGATACTGAGAATAGATGAGTACAGGTTTTCAGTGGTCCTATACAGATTATGAATTAAAAATTCTATTCATAACTCATATTTCAGGTTTGTCTAACCTGAAAGGTTCAGAAGGTCTGAATCTGAATTTGTTATTACTACCTGCTGCACTGAATAGATCTCAAGATCCAGATATTTTCACGTATTTCTGTTTCTGGCCGGAGAGAAGGGACAGTAAAAATTGCTGGCATACTTGAAGTTCAGTCACTGCTAACTTTTAGGGACTTATCCTGCTGTATTGAAGAAGTTCTGTTCTTGTAATTACCATAATGTTGTTCTGTTTATTTGTTTGTTTATTATTTGTTTGTTTGTTTGTTTCCCCTCTAACTTTCCTTGAGTGTAGCCATTTTTGAGTATGAAGAATATAGAGGTAATATATTTTGAACTTGATAAAGATGTCATTAAAAACCAAACCAAAACTCTGTATCCCAAAGGACCTTTGACTGCAATAAAGTGGCTCCAATTGGTATCAGATATCAATCTTTTTTTTTCTTTTTTTTCTGAAAAATTGCATCCTGAAAATTTAATTAGTTGTCGTTCTGAGCAGTTCTTCCCATTTGGATTAAAAATATATCCTTTTATATTTTATATTATTTTTATATTTTAAAATATTTTTAAAGCTTTGAAATACATTGTTTCAAAATATTACTGGCATCCAGTGCTGTGGGAAAACCTCCTGTGGCTCTTAAGATGTTAAGGAGTTGTAAGAGAGCTTGGTGTGCTTCTTGGAAAAAAAAAAATACTGGTATCATTCAATATCACATTGTTTGAGCACTATGTCTTTCTGAGTTATTTTAATAGCATTCGGTGAAATACAATGCTAATTAGAGCAAGCAAGAGAAATGTGTCTGCCCTCCAGCTACAAGAAATCCTGGGTGGGGGATCCAGATTTTCTGAGGCATTGTCTAGCAGAAATTGCCAAGAAGGAGGTGTGGGGGAAGGGACATCCTGTTCCCTGGGCTCTGCACGTCATGTGAAAATGCAGTTACTCTACTCAACTGAAAGAAAGGAATATGGACACACAGGCAGCATCTTTAAAGAAGTTAGGAAGAAATAAGAGGAATGTTCCTTGTTCATTGCAAATGGCCCCAGGTGCATTTAGGAACACGTGATGTTATGTGCCCAGAAGAGGCTGGGCTTACTCTGCACAGTATTTCTTTCTCTCCAGTCATCAACCTAACTCTCTTCGCCTCTGAAGCAGCAACTGCCAGAAATGTAAGATGCTTTGTGGCACTTCTTGCTTCAATCATAGAACATCTTGAGTTGGAAAGGACCCATAAGGATTATTGAGTTCAACTGCTGGCTCCACACAGGACCACCCAAGAGTCAGATCATATGTCTGAGAGCGTTGTCCAGGTGCTTCATGAATTGATCAGTGCTTGACCACATTCTGAAGAAGAACCTTTTCCTAATTGCCAACCTAACTGTCCCCTTTCATAGCTCCTTTCCCCCGGGCCCTGTCGCTGTCACAGAGATCAGAGTGCAGCACTGCCCTTCCACTTCTTGTGAGGAGCTGCAGCCATGATGATGCCTCCCCACAGCTCTGCTCTAGACTGAACAAGCCAGCAGCCTCAGCTGCTTATACGCCTCGCCTTCACCATCTTTAAAGCCCTCCTTTGGATGCTGTCTAGTAGTTTTATGTCTCTTTTGTACAGTGGCACCCAAAACTGCACACAGTACTCAAGAGAAGGGCACACAAGTGCAATATAGAGTGGGACAACCACTTCCTTTGACCAGCTAATGTCACTGTGAATGAAATGCAGCTCGACTTTTGACATCATTCCAGTTATGGAGTTCAGACTGTGGTTTGAAGTGCTGAGGCACCTGATGTTTTAATTCAAATTTCATCTGAGATTTCATCTGAGATTTCTTTGATCCTTCTATCCTTAAGGAGAAAATAATCACCGTCTTTAGGGTTTTTATATGTCTGGAGAAAATAGATCAAAGCTGGAGAGGCAAAAGTATTTTTGGATAAAAATTAAAAATAAAACTAGAAAAGTGAAGAATTTAGATTTTCTTGGGACAGACTTAAAACCTGAATGTCGGTCACGGTTAAGATGTCTGTAAAACTGTTTTACGGGAAATAAACAGGATAAATAGGTAGTATGTTGTTGTGTGCCTCAGATCTTTCCTAGATTCATTCAGTAGAAGAAAGTAGGCATTTTCCTGTCTTCTGTGAGTAGGAAGAGACTGTGAGTAGGAAGCAGCTCAGTTAACTCGGTTAACAACTGAGCTGCTGCAGAGGATGTGAAATGCATCCCATATGGTAGTGCTGGAACAGATTGCGGCCTTCCTATTCTAGGACAGAAACAATTGCGTTGTAACTATATTTGTTGGATAGTAGCAACACCTCTATCTTCTTTAGAGGCACAATCTAGTTCTTAGGGTTTATCTTGAATTCATTTAGAGATGGATTGTTTTGTGTTTGTTTGTTTTTCTTTTTTTTTCTTTTTTCTTTTTTCTTTTTTCTTTTTTCTTTTTTCTTTTTTCTGTCTATTTTTCTCAAGCAAGCACTAAATGATGATCACAGTCTGTATTTTGACTGGTGGATTGACAACATTCCCATGCTCCACTTTGGTAAAGACAAGAATGGCACTTAGCAAGGGGTATATACCATAGATTTGAGGCATTTGTAATCATTTGAGATTGGGTAAATAGGTGGATATGTCTTTGCCTTCCTATTCCCTATACTTCCCTAATTTTCTTACTGCAAGAGTTACTCTGTTTCAGCCTCTTCAGGTTTAAGGAAACCACTAATATATATAGGGCATGCTCAGAGCCTTAGCATAATGATTCCCAGAGTAACATGACTATTGATATTAGCATAATTATGCCCATACTCATTACATGATTCATATTCTTAAATAAGTTTTTTTTTTTAGGAGTCACAATTCCCCACTTTACTAGATTTGTCTTTTCTGAAGGACTGTACTAATGTTTTTTAATCAACCCTTATTTTTCAATTTAACTTGCAAAATTGAAACAGGAAATTTGGTTTCATTTTGAGTAACTTCCCTAATCTGAAAAACTGACCTCAGTCTCTACATATAATGTGAGAAGAAATCAGAATTGAAGACTATTACTTAAATCTATGCCAGCTTGATTTACCCATCACATTTGCCTTTTGTTTTTGAATTCTACATACAGGCCTAGAATTGCATTTAGATCTATACTCTCTGCGTTCTCCTAGTTAGATGATCATATCACCCTTACACCTTCCTATCTGAATCAGGAAATATTTATTCCTACAATTTCTAAGGCTGCAATGTGTGTGAGTTTATATAGACCTAAACAGAAACTGAATGGACCACTTAGAAACAGTTGTTCCCAATATCCAACTGCAGAAACCCAATAGGGCTTAGGTGTCACAAATTATCATGGATTTCTTCAAGCCTAAAAATGTTGCCACACTCAATTTTAAAACTGCTACTTAACTCTTGGTCATATGGCAACCTTTAGGAAACTATCTTGTAAAAGAAAAGTATTTTATAAGTCTCATATATTTATTCATTTCTTAAAAAGCATTTGTGCTTTCAAATGCCACCTTCAGAATGATTTCTCCAAAGCAAGTCTCTTGATTTGTACGTCAGTGAAAATCTTTTGCCTGAAGGAACAAAGTTAAAGGTGAGGGCTGCTCTGAAAACAATTGCCTCCTATTTAATATGTTGGCCCATAGCATCAAAGGTGGATTCTGGTATTATAGCAGTAGAAGTATAGTCTTTCCACCAATATTCCATCAGATTTGCTTGTAGTGTGACAGATGGCAGCAGAGGGGCAGTCAGGCAAAGTAATGTCTGACAAGTAAGTGTGGATGAAATAATGGCGTGTCACTGAACTCCTCCATGTGGAAAAAACTGCACCCACTGATATTTTTCCATGCTTGCTGAATGTTTACAGAGACCAAATAGTGGATGTGAGCACAGTGAGGTGGTGGGGAGTGCATTTCAGCAGTGGTGACAGTAACTGGGTCACCTCCCCTGCTATTGATTTTTACAAGTATGGTGTGAAGGTTCTTATTCATCACTGGTGGCAATGCATAGCTAATGATGATTACTGTGTTGAAAATTAGTATTTGTAGCTAAGAATCTGCACTATCAGATAGTGTTATTATGCTTTTTGTATCTGTTGTAGTTTCTGTGAAAATAAATAGGAGGTATTACTTTTGGAGTGGCCTATGTAATATGATTGTTAACTGCACACAGGACTGGAAGTTTAAGGGCAAGGGAACTGTAAGAGAGAGAGAGTAGAAATGTGAAGCTGCTGTATTTATTTGATTACTTCTTTCCAGGGAACAGTTCACAGGTAAACAATATCCCATCTTCTGTGTCTCATTTCATGTTGAAAATACTATTATTTTTTTGCAACTTTGTCAGTCAAATATAATCGATTTTCCTTTACCCTGTACTGGCACATTTCCATACATTGCTCTTATTTTTAACATGGACAGCGACTTGACAGTTTTCACCTTCCCAGTTAGAGTTGTATGTGTTTTTTGGCTGTTTATGTATATGGAGAAAGAGTTATGTGCTGACTCTCCAAGATTCTATCTTGGTCAAAATTACCAGTTAATTTGAACGTGGTCTGGAGGGCTTGACTCTACTTGACCTCAGGAAATCTTGCTTCATGATGCTTATTGCTGCTGAATGACTGCCAATACTCAACTACAACAAAAAGATGAAAATTCACATTGTCTGACTTCAAATGTCTAGCAGGTTGGAAATCTCTACTCCATGCAAAGGGAAGATGTAATTTCCTTTATTTGGAGCCCTGAATTAACTAATTCAAGTGGAATGACTACTCTCTTCTGATAAAAAAAAACAGTACATGTGCCTCATTTGGTGAATATATAAATAGTTACACTAAAGACAGTGGATTTTCATACTGTTGCACAACTCACGTCCATTTATCCAACACATACAAAAAATAGAAATACACTTGCAAGGTGCTTCCTTTCTCTTCATTTATTGGAATATGGATATTTAGGTCCAGATATGGTTTGATTTATAAATGTTCTTTATTTTGAGGAGAATATTAGGAGGAAAGCTCCTCAGAGAATCAAACGATGATGTAGGTTGAACTAAAGATCATCTAACTCGACCCCTACTCATGGCAATTATAGTCAGATCAGAACTGACTGGAGACCAAACCTGTTTGGGTTTTGAACATCTCCAGGAATGAAAATTCCGTGGCCTCTCTGAGTAATCTGTTTCAGAGTTTGACAGAGCTTTCTCTTGGTGTTCTTTTGTTTTTTTTTTTGCCCCCCCCCCCCCCCCCCCCCCCCTCCCCAAAACTACCCTCCTTTAACCAAACTGGAATTACTCATTATTGTAGCTTAAGTCTATTGCCTTTCATCCTTCTTCTGTACATCTCTCAGAAGGAGTCTGACATAGTTTTTTATATCCACGCTCATTACATAGTTGTAAATAGCAATAAGATTTTCTCCTCAACCTTTCCTTCTACAGACTGGGCAAACCCAGCTCTTCTAACTTCTTTTTGCTCACTATGGGCTTCAGACAATTACCTTGGTTGGTCACATCTATATGTCATTATCTATCTTCTGGTATGGAGCTTAAAACTGAACACAGCAGCCCAGTATTCCCATGATAATGTTTGTAGAGTTGGTTTCCAGATGGCTGGCTCTTGCCTGTGCTGATGCATGAGGTTATTTATCCCCAGTAAAGACTTGGCATTTGCTTTTGTTCATCCTCATGTTAAATCACTTTTTTTCAGACCTACCTAGGTCCCTCTGGATATCAGCCCCCCCCCCCCCCCCCCCCCCCCCCACCTCCGAAAAAAAAAATATAAAAGAAAAAAAGAAAAAACGTGTAAAGAATTAAAAAAGAGCGAGAGGGAGGAGGGGGG
>JAPSGF010000167.1:398662-439038 GCA_035772895.1 Perdix hodgsoniae
TTTTTTCCTTTCCTTTCCTTTCCTTTCTCTTCCTTTCTCTTCCTTTCTCTTCCTTTCTTTTCCTTTCTTTTCCTTTTCTTTTCCTTTTCTTTTCCTTTTCTTTTCTTTTTCTTTTTTTTTTTTTTTCCCATCCCAGAATCTTTCAAAGTATTTTATTTTTGAATTAAAAAATAAAAATAAAAAAAATAAAAAAATAAATCTGGTCAAAATAACATATGTGGGGAAAATTATGCAAGATTTTCTTATTTCCTTAGAAATCTTATGAGCCTGTTATGCTTACAAGATAGCAATAGGATATGTCAGGATGAGATGTGTAACTAGGTTTGTTGTTAATTGATGTTTTTCACTGGTTCAGATAGAATATTAGGAAGAATTTATTAATAGAGCAGGTGGTCAAGCATTGGAAGGGGCTGCCCAGGGATGTGGTTGAGTTGCTGCCCCTGGAGGTATTTAAGAAATGTGTGGATATGACCCTAAGGGACATGGTTTGATGATAGTTCTTGGTAGGTCAGGTTAAGGATTGAATGTGATGATCTTGAAGGTCTTTTCCAACTTTAATAATTCTGTGAATCTATTGTAAATCATCCCCCATCTATCTAGGGCTGAAATAAACAATTAACACAGATATTATTTAAGATACCTAAAAGGTACTATCTTCAACAACAGTCCTTAGGACTTTGACACCGCACACAGATCTCTGTCCATAGCGGATCACTGAGTAACACTGCATTCTCCTACAGTATGTGTACATGAAGAATCCAGGTGTGCTTTTATGATGAATGCCAGAGGCCATCAGAAAATAACTAGGCGGACTTACACAAAATTATAGTGAGTGTAACTACAGATTAGAAAAGGTTCTGAGCAGACTGTTGTAATTTTTTTTCCATGCTTAGTTTACAAAGCTGGTTGACAAGCTCATTATAAGCCGTGGTCACTGCAAAGTTATGCCCTGAGAACAGACTTTGTATCCTACTAACAATAACCACTCCTTCCCATATAGTTTCTATCACAGACAGAGAAGCAGCAATCATTGTAATGTTGTCATGACAATGGCGGGCTGTGAATGCAAGTACAGGTACACCTGCTCTTCAAACTGCATGCAGCCTTCTGTGAATGTTTGGGCACCACAGCAAGTGAGGTCCTAAAACTTCAGCTTTCCATGGCAAGAGGGTGGCTGGGTGACTGAGTCACTATACATACATGAACCCAACTGCTTTACTCTTGCAAGTTCTGTGCACAGTGGTGCTTAAAAGTAGCCTATGGTAGGAATTAACAACTGTGATTTACACAGCCCCAGTACTTGATTGCTTGTCTAGAATTCCCTCCGGTGGGTTTTTCTTGCTCAAATTGTTCAAAGAGACAGAGCCAGTCTTTGCCAGCCAGGAGGTGTTATGCATGCCAGCATTAGCATATTTCTATTAAAACATATGTTATTTTGTTCAATTATGACATGTTTCTTCGTTCTCAGCCTGAAGCGATATTTGAGATATCACCCCAATACCCTGTAATTACAAGGATATATTCTATACATTGTAAGACTCGAGGAGCATACAGACTACTCAGGCATTCTATTCTTTGAGTACAGTATAGAGAATAATTATGGTTTCTCATATTCTCCGAGTAATTAATTTGAAGAATTTAATTATATTTTTCATATTAATTATTAATGTATTATTCACCCAGCATAGTCAGTTCATAATTCATAGATGTATTAGTCAAGTAATTTAGTTGATGAATTTCATATTTTTGAATAAGTTATTCAGTTTTTTTTTAATTATTCACCCAGCTTTAGAAGTATCTGTTGACTATTGAATATTAGCTATCATACAGCACTTATTTTTTATAGTCTCTTTTAATATCTTGTATTAAATCCAAATGCTACTGAAATGCTGCCCAGCCCTTAACTGTGTATTTAGTTAAGATTACTTTACAAATAAATGAGTTTCATCTCATTAGCATGTTCAGGTTTGGGATTATTTAAATTTAAGCTTCAATTTTCTTTCATTTTTCTCATAAATGCATATAAATTTTTGCTACACTTTCACCTAATTTAAACTGAACCTGTGGCACAACCCTTGCATTTACCTTTCAGTGCTTGAATTACACTCATGGCAATGTACCCACTCATTAGTCTATGACTTTGTGTTTTTTGTCTTGTACCTCTTCAGATTTATACTCTGATATTTCTGCTTTTTTTTTTTTCTTTTTTTTTTTTTTTTCCAGGAAACTTCCAATTGAAACCAGGGAAGAAGAGAAGAAATCTAATATTTCTGTAATGTGATGCTATTCCAGCAGTATACTTTAGCTTAGTATGAACATAAGTAGCCTACACTATTTTCAGATAAAATTATCCCATCAAGTAGGGAGCAGCACCTCCCTATTGACAGAGGGATAACACAGAGAATGAACTTTAAAATCTTTCAATTTCCTGGTTCAGTAATTGCATCAAGTAGCTGGAGGCAGTAGTAGTGGTGGAAAACCATAGAAGAATGCATGTATAAGTGTGTTTTTGTATGGTTTGGGGCAGATCATCTAGTGTGAAAGTAGATAATATAATAGTCAGTACTAGAAAACAACAGAGCAAGTGGAAAGCAGTGGGCAAACTGTACTTTGTAGCATTTCTTGGTTCCCCTTGTTCTACTCAATGAAGTGGTTGCCATTATTTTAAATATTTTTAATCTATCTTATTTTTACAATCTCATATTTTTATTAAAGACAAAATTTGTTCTGCATTCTGTATGAAATGCCATAACTCTAATTACATGCTTGTGAAAGTTTCATTGTGCTGTACCACTGATCTGTGGAACACAATGCACAGTTACAGATTTCTGTCCATGTATGAATCTTAGGGAGATTTCCTTTTAATAGCTCTAAGACCAACAGAGTCATTTGTTAAAAGAACCCTGTATTTAGAATTCCCCTGTTCCAAGTTCTCTACATACTAATGTTATCACACTTAACCATTTGTTGTGTTGCTGTTTTATACAACATCAGCGTCTGTGGTAAATCCAAATCACAGAGGTGTGTGCCAAACCTTTCATGTTTTCCAAATCCATCATTATGATGCAATATTCTAAAAGAAAAGTCTCCAGCTACAGGCGGCTGCTTTTGCCGTAGAAGGTTTTCGTGTCTTGAGTTGTTGTCTCACTAGCAGGCAGTCCATATGGTGCTAAATCCTGTAAACCAACTATAACTAGGTATAAAATTCATTGGGAAAAAATGTAATTTATCATAAGTGTGCAGCTGGTGTCTGCTTCCAAGTGTTTGTTTCCTAATCTGATACCAACCTATTCACACCTCTTGTATGTTATTGAGCTATAAAATCGCTAACAAATAGCATGCACAATCCCTGAAGAGATTAACTATTTATTCCAGCTGTGAAGAACAAATGAAGGTTAAAGCAAAGGAGGTGCTTCAAGGAAGTTGTGCATGGTTGTGAATGTTTGTGCACATGAAATAGGAGAAAGTAAGCCTCTTTTGGATTAGCTGACAATAGCTGCAATAACAACACAGGGTGGTTTGTTTGTTTTTAATTATGGTTATTTCTTTTAGCAGTTGATTTTCAAGCTCAGATTTGCATGCAATTTTCATCGTGTGGGCTGACGAAAGTGCTTGATATGTGGTTTATGCTTTTTTCTTTTCCTCAAATGTTTCAGTACTACTTTGCTCTTTTATTTAATCACAGCTGTTATCTCAGAGAGTAATGCCTGAGGCAGGCTGTGCACATGCACCCAAAGTTGCACCAGAAACAGAGTAGACTAAGTTGTCATGGCCTTTCTCCCTGATTCAGGGCTTTGTGTGCGTGCAGTAAGGAGACGAGAGATCGGATTCAAGGTGAGCAGCTGTAGGATGAGAATGGAATGGAAGGAAGGGAAGCAGGGAGCAGAGGGGCTCTTGGCAGGCAGCAGCGCTCAGGGAATGGCCAAAGAAACAGGTGTGGGGGTATAGAGTTGCAGATGTGTAGGTGTGTGGCCCAAGGCAATGGACTGGGGATAAGCAGAAGTGCTACAAATTTTGTAGCACTCCTAGTGGTTCATAGTGCTGGCAGTGCCTAAAGCTTCAATGTTTTTGGAGCAAAATGCAGGTCTTAGCCTCAGATGTGGCAGAACAGCAATTCCAAAGGGAAAAAAGCCTCCTTCAGAGCCAAATTTCTTGCTGTTTGATGTGCATAAATCTCCAACAAGATCTCAACACCAGAACTCTGTTTCCTGACACAGCAGTTGGAAAGATGCTATTACCATTTTAATCAAATTAATCATTCCTCCCATGATCTTTGGTTTTCTTGACCTCGCACCATGCCTGCCTTCTTTATCTCAAAGTTAGTTGCAGTCTATTTTTTAGTGATGTTTGTAGTCTGTAAAGCGCTTTACAATGACAAGTACTGGCAGTGATTTTAGTCTAGCCTAATTCCATCAGCTGCAGAAGTGCTGTTCCTAGTTTTGCTGAAACAAGATCAGAATTTGACCTCAAAACACTCCAGTGAGATCAGCGTTATTTATACCTATTTTGTGAAAGGATAAATTGAAACACCACAAGTTTAAGTGACTTGCCTCAAGGCATGAAGCTTCTCAGTGCCACAGCAGAGACTTGAATGTATGAATCTAGAAGCCAGTGTCCTTTCTCTAAATGACAGATGGACTCTGAAATCAGGATTGTGCTCAGATGGAAAAATTCTACTAGCATCCATGAGCTTACAAAACCAATTTAAGCCACAGAAGAGTCAGGCCTCTGCCTACTTTTCAGCAGCTGTAAGTGTGACAGCTGCTTACAGAAGAAGGAAAATCCTCTTTGAAAAGGAGAATTCTGCAGGTTTGGAGACTGTCCAAGAACGGAAAGCAAATTCTTACCTTCTCACCTCACAACAGAACAGCACACATGAAGAGAATAGTTAAAAAAGCAATAAAACCAAAGAAAACAACCAAAGATAGATATGCCAAGTTTAATTTCATATTTTTATTTATTTTATTTTATTTTTTATTTTTTATTTTTTATTCCTTAAATGTAATGCAATGCCGTATTTCTATAGGTTTGTTACAACGTTCCAGTTTTTTTTTGGCTGATCTGTGAAACTCACAGAAATTCTTCACTGGGAGTGTTGTAGTAAAATAACCGTGCGCAGGAGACAGATCAAGCTTGTAACATTGACAGTCTTATGGGTACTAAATTTCTTCAAACACATTTGTAGATGGGCAATGAGAGACAAGAATAAAAGTAACTCTCTAGTCCCTTGCTATTTTTAGTGCCCCTGTGGCTATGTACTTTTTTTTTTTTTTTTTTTGTAGTCTGCTTTATCAGTCATTAAACTAACTCAGCTCAGCTCCAGCCTTGGTGGCATTATCTCAGGCTGTCATATGGATATGCTGTCCTCAGAAATGCCGTATATCTATTGTGAATGATGGGCAGCAGAGAGAGAGCAATGGGGGTAATGCCATGCCTGAGTTTTATATTGCTTATTCCCTCTACAAACTTTAAGTTGGAAGTTTGATGCACTTTAAAGATTATGCTGGATTTTGTGAACTGTTTTTCAACAAGAAATTTGACACAGTGGATACTGAAAAGAGCTGACAAATAATTTATTTGATGTTCCTTTTAAGCCTGTGGAAAGTCTGCTCTCAGACTGTAATTTCCTGGAATTTATTATTCACAATTATTCGCTGCATTTTGTTTTGGCAAATCTTTTTAACTGTGTTTTGATCATGCACAGTCTTCCATGAATAATCATCATTTCAGATTGGAGCTGTTGTGATAGGTCAAAAGAGAGATATGGCACTGTCAAGTTTGTGACTGGAAATGGAAGAAGCCATTTCCAGAGCAGCATTTGCAAATGTGGATATAAAATCTGGCACCTGTAAATATTCATTTACCTACACTTGAATCTTTGCTCTGGGCTTGATCCAAAGCCACTGGAGGTAACAAAAAGAATGAATATTCATGTCAGCAAAAATTAATTCCTGGATAGTTCACTGAAAATCAGTGTAAGAGAAAGCAGTATAGGCAAAAATGCATTAATGCCAGTAAGCATGCCAGAGGAAAAAAAGGTCCTACTTACTAAATTGTAATATTTATTTGTTTATTGCATATATGTTAATGAAAGCCCACCCATGAATACAAGCATGGCTACAGTCATGCTTTTAGCACTGTCTCTACAATTTAGAGAAGTTTTTCTGCTTAACGAAGAGGAAAAAAGCAAAAGTTTAAAATCTAGGAAACTTGTCCAGTAAATGGGAAACATTTTTCTCTTCTGTCTGTAGCAGGAAATGGAAATGGCTGTAGAGTTTTGATTTAGTATACTTTCCACAAAGTAGTTCCTCTATAGACTTGTGAAGCTTTCATTTTCTCTAGGGACATACACTTAACCTCCCACATATGTAAAATTATCTATTGTCCAATCTCTGGTAATGAAAGCAGCACATCTGATTGGTTTCATTTCAGCTGTTATTATTCCAATTATTTTTAAAATATATTTTCATCCAACAGGAGGGTAGAAAAGTATTTTTAAGGGATCAGCCCTATAACGTGTTTGAAGACATAAATATACAGCTGTGATGCAGAAGTGGCCCAACCACACAGAGTCTGAGACTGGGAGATGCAGTCAGTAAAAACTGACATTGGAGGAATTTGAAGTGTTTTTTGTTTGTTTGTTTGTTTGTTTTTCTTCCAATTGTGTGCCATCAAAATCAAATAACACTATTGTGATACAACCTTCAGATGTCAGCTTCCAAAGATTTTGCTCCAAGTCAAGCTCACTTCACTCAAAAGAAAACAAAAACTTGACATGTATTATTATCAATACTAGAACACAGATCTTTAGAGTTTACAAAAATATAGCAACCCCATGGTTAGATAACAGAATTTGTGCTTATTGTACTATATGTCCTCAAAATTAACATATCAGGCTGCATGGAGGAGCTTACATACTTGTATTTGCCTGTCTAGTGAAACATCACAGTATGATACATTTTTAAAGCAGAATTACCTGTCATTCTACAGTCCAAACACGGGCTGTATTGTCAGCCAGCATAAATGTCTGATATCCACTCAAAAAACATTGTGTTTTCTTGAAATGAACTCTCATCTTTTTGCAGACAGCTTGGAATATGAGAAGATCAGAAAGATAAGAAATGGGGCACCATTCTGTATTCTTTTCTAAAATCCAAGAGTATTTAATAGCAGACTTTCATGTGCAGGTAGGGCTTCCTTCGTGTTAAAAAAGACTGAACATGAAATATGTTAACAGGTTTTAATGCTATAATGAACAATCCCTATGCAGGGAAAGGAAACATGGGTGAGAGAAATACATATATAACATTGAAAACTAATTCTCCTGCAAGTGGGATAATTTGTGCTCAGCACACAGTATTCAGCCTGTCTAAATCAGACTCCAAAAGTCTAAGCTTTGCACCTGAGATACCCTGTTTCAACTTTCAGATATGAAGAATACGGTCCAAATGGTGCTGCAAGATTAGACATTTAGGATTAGGCAGTAATAGTCACTTTGCAAGTCTTAAGGGACATTCTCCTCACTTGCACTCCAGCTGAAGGGCTCTGGAAAATATTTAGAGGAGAAAGCAGATTGTTGCCTTTTTTTCCAACCCCCATTGTCATTACCTCCACCACAGCCTTTCTAAATTCTTTCAGAATGATTCGCTAGCTTCTCTTCAAACAGGTGTTGTTTTGCTTTGGCAAATTTGGAGATCAGTGCTGGCCTTGTTGTATAGCTGTAAGGTGAAAAACTGAAGTTGCTGGCAACAAGGAAAGTAATTCTTAAGTATGAGACCTGGTCAGAGAGAAACATCTTGTATAAGCCACGTACTATTGAACTGAACTCTAAGTTTAAATGAATATTTGTGCGTTCAGAAGTCAGGGAAGATGGCTGTAATCAATGGCTCTAAGTTCAGGTGAAGGCCAGTGATGAGTGGTGTTCCCCATTTGTCTGTCTTTAGACAAGTGCTCTTTAAGATCTTTATCAGTTATGTAGATGTCAGTATCAAATGCACCCTCAACAAGTTTGCTGGGGACGCCAAGCTGAGCAGTGCAGTTGATATGGCAGAAAGAAGAGATGTCAAACGAAGGGACCTTGAAAAACTCAAACAGTGGGTCCATGTGAGCCTAATGACATTCAACAAATCAAAGTACAAGGTTTTGCACTTGGATGGAGGGTAATCCTAGGTATACATACAAACTGGAAGAAGAACTTGAGAGAAGCCCTGTTAAGAAAGACTTAGGGGTTCTGGTTAGGCCAGCAGTGTGCGCTTGCTGCCCAGATGGCCAACAGTATCCTGGATTCCATCAGAAAGGGTGGCCAAGAGGGACAGGAAAGTGGTTGTCCCCCTCTACTCTGCCCTTGTGAGGCCCCATCTGGAGTACTGCATCCACATCTGGAGCCCCCAGCACAGGAAAGACATGGAGCTTTTGAAGAGGAGCCAGAGAAGGGCCTCAAAGAGGCTTGAGCGCTTCTCCTATGAAGACAGGCTGAATGGGCAGAACTTGTTCAGAATGGAGAAGACTGTGGGGAGACCTCATTGCCGTTTTCCAATATTTATAGAGAGTTTATAGACAAGAGGGAAATCAACTTTTTACAGGGGTAGATAGCAGTAGAACAAGGGGGAATGGTTTTAGCTTAAGGAGGAAAGATTTAGATTTGATTTTAGAGGGAAGTTTTTAACTGAGAGGGTGGTAAGGCATTGGCACAAGGTGCCCAAAGAGGTTGTGGATGCCCCATTCCAACTGTTGTTCCAGGCCGGGTTGGATGAGGCCCTGGGCAACCTGATCTAGTACTTGACCTAGTGATTGGCAACCCTGCCTGTTGCAGAGGGATTGGAACTTGATGATCTTTGAGGTCCCTTCCAACACAAGCCATTTAATTATTCTGTGATTCTATGATTCTGCAACGAGAGTATGAGCTCCCTGGAATTCCAAATCTTCTTTCTAGTTCAAAAATATCTTTCTTCTCAAGATGAGGCAAAAAGATGCAGTTTACTGCAAGATTTCAGAATGATTATACTTCAGAAATATTTAAGTAGTCCCATGAACTGATTAATTTTATTGAGTAAAGCATTTCTTCTTTACTTGTTCTGATTTTTCTATTATTAGAGACAGATTAATAAGATTTTTGTCGGGTGTGATAAATGTTCATGAAATCATAAATTGAAGCAGTCACTGAAACAAGGCATCTCGACCTTTTCAAAAGGAATTATTTCAAAAATCTAGAGTCAATTTTTTTTTTTTTAACTGTATATTGCAGATTTTATTGGCGTGATTTTACCATGATTTTTGAATGGAAAAATTGTTCTATTTGGAAATTAGTTGATCAGTTTTAATCACTTGGTAAAGGGAAAAAATTAAGCAGGAGATTAAAATAATGATGAAAACAAAAGACCCAGTTGTTTTGCAAGATCTTCAGAGGGCCTGAGAGATACCTGAGAACAAATTATAATATCACTGAAGCCAATGAGAATTCTGTTAATTATTTTAACAGGACTTGAGTTCTACACACTATCACATGAATATGCAGAATTATCTATTTTGAAGGCCCAGAGAATGGCAGCCATTTCTCAGGGCTAATGTGGAATCCAATTGCTTTGATTTCTTTGGCAAATAAATGCCTATCTGTACATATATGAATATACATAGTCAGTGGGGGAAAGAATGCATTAAAGAGTAGCAGCTAAGATTGTGGATATTGGAGTCTGACTGTACTGAAGCTTCAGTATTCATATTTCAACTCCATTGTGATATGCTGTAAACAAAATCTGATGGGCACTCCCTTTGATGGGTGCTTTGGATGCACGGTGGGTGGACTACAATGAGAAGATAATCTCATTTGGATTTCTGCCCTCATGTCCACAGGACTAACACTTTTGATGTTATTTGCCTTTGCTGCAAAGTTCATTTCTGTTTCAGCATCTGTTCACAGGCTGGATTCTGTTTCTGTTTCTTTTATGGTACATCTACTATAGTTTCACTGTTCTGTACAGCTGGTTTGTTTTCTGCTCTGGATTGCTTTCTGTGACAGCTACAGTCTTTCTTCTCACGTTTGCTCTCCCAAACCCATATCTACATGTAGCTGGGCCTATGCCTCCAACATCTGATATATCCTTTTAAGAGAGAGTCTTCATTTTGGTTCTCAATTAATCTGCTTTCCACACAGATGTACTGTGTTAATTATACATTTCCTACTGGAATGTATTTAAATCACAAATGCCGAATAAGGAAAACGTTGTAAGTGATAAAATTACAAACACTAAAATATAATAAAATAATTTCCTAGCAGGAAATTTCCTAGTAGGTTAGGAGGGGAAGCTTACCTTCTAATTTATCTCCAGTCATTTGGCAATAAGTCAGGGATTGGCAACAGGTAAAGAGAATAATCCTGAACTCCTGTTTTTAGAGGTGTTTCACAAGGATGTATCTGCACTTTATGAATCCTACTGATATTAATAGGAATGATACAATTAAGTTTTTGCACAAGTATTTAAAAATATAAGAACAAAATCAGTTTCTCAGGCTATCTTCCAATGTTATTGATCCTTCTTCATTTGCCCTTTGTAGTACTGTTTTTTAAACTTGTTCATTTTGTGATTAGAAATGTTCTACAACTTTGAGATCAGAATCACAGAATTAAGTGTATTTCTGTAGAAAATTTCTTGTAAATTACCCAAAGAAGACTTTTAAGTCTTTCCAGAATTTTATATCCAGTGTTTTGTTGTTAGAGAAGCTGTTTGTTTCTACAAGGTGTTGAAAGGCTTTCTACCAAAAAAGAAAGGACAAAGTCTTCATCTAGTCTCAGATGCTTTGAGTTCACCTGCTGCTCCAAGTGCATCTGAGGTTAGCTCCAAGAGATGATAGAAGTGTACCTAACCTGAGCACCTCTTTCAGCAGCCCCTGCTCACAAAGGAAACTATCTGAAATAACAGTTCAGTGTCAGAGTTCATACTGTAAACAAAAGAAATAGCCTCCTGTGTTGAAAGTTTCTTCATCATTCAAAGGATGATGTTCAGATAAATTCTCGAGTCATCTGCTGGACCTGTTTGGTCTAAGAATATGCTGGGATGTTGTGGTTACATCTGCGCTAGTAAACAGAACAGTGCCAGGACTTGTTTTCATGTTCTGAGGTTAGCTGGCACAGTCTGGGCCCTGTCATATTGCTAAACACTCTTGTCTTCCAGGCAGGCTGCTAACAACTAAACTACCAACTGGGGACAAATGGAGAACAGTCCTGGCTTTGTGCTGACTCCTAGTTTGTACCCAATAAATGTTTGGAAAAGTACTCATCTGCTAAGCAAAATCTGTGCCCATGGCTGTTCAAGAAAGTTAGACTATTAAGACTGAAATTTCTAAGAACGCTATTTGATTTCCCAGTGTATATACATTTCCTATGATTACACCCTTAAAAAAAAGGTATGTTTTCAGGGAAGAGGATGTTACTTAGAATAAACATTTCATTCCGAAAGTAATCACTTACAGTAGCATTCTATTCTTTATATAATATTCCTGGAGAGAAAACAAATGCATTCAGAGCAAAGGATGCTGTACTTAATATTCCCTATAATATGCAATGTGAAATGTGCAATTTTATCTATGTATCTTTAGAGCTTTCTTGAAAAGGGAAAGCAGCCTGAAGCCTATGCTGGTAATGTGCTAATTAAGAGATGTGATTGAAATGTTAATCAAGATATTCTAAGACTGACAAAGGAAGGAGATGGCTTAATCCCTTCCATGAGTTCTTCCGTTGCCCAGTCACAGCAGAGAAAATGCAACCAAGGAGAAACTGAGAAGCAGGGGATACCCACCCATCCTGGGCTATATGTCTGTTCTGTGTCTCTAATATTGGCTGTCAACAACAGCAGAAAGCTAAAACAGAGCTCTGAGACTTCTCCTGAGTGTGCCAGATCAGGGACAGATTTTCAAGGCTAATTAGCAAACCTCAAAAGCTTGCAAAGATGAATTGTTAGCAGCAGCCTTAGTAATTTATATTTCATTTAAGCTGTTTGTAACTTTGCTGTATTACTGAAAAATTCTATTTTAAGTAAACATGCCATTTAAATCTTGTTTAATAATAAAGCTAATGCAGAATAACATGAAGACATCACACTTTTAAAAACACATTGAACTCAAAACTATCTGAAAGTACTGGAACTATTTTATGTTGTCCAGTACCTGAATGCATTTGTGCATAACACACAGATGACAAAAATGGTGGATGTCTACTTCATTACATGGGTTTAAGAACAGCTAGTGGAGTTTTGTTGTAAAGTTTTTTTTGCTTGAAATCAGCACTAACCAGACAAATTTCTTTGGCTGCAGTACCATCTTTGGATGCATAGGTATTAAAAAAAAAAAAACAACAAAAAACAAACAACAAACAAAACAAAACAAAACAAAAAAAACCACACAAAGCTATGTTAATTTGTCTGTGCAGCAGCTGATCTTGCAAATATTATGTACTGGGTTACTATGTGGCTTTTGGGAGAACTTTCCACCTAGTATTAAAAAAAATTGAGAGAAACAGGATTTTATTTGCTGTTGTTTGGCTTCTGAAGCCAATGATCTTCAATGATCTTTTCTCCCTTGATCTTTTTTTTTCTTTTTTTTTTTTTTTCCTCCCCTCTTTTTCCTTCAGAGCACTGTCAAGAAATACTTCTGTCTTAGAAGTTTCAGACTATATTTTTACAAATAACATAGTTCATGAACTATGGACCAAGAGAACAGGACGGTCTGTCTGTGTTAGCATGTACTGAGACACATTAAGATTGTATCTTAGAGGTGGATCTGTTAATGCTAAGGTTTTGATGCCCTTGCTACATGGGTTTGGGGGGAAATTATATTCTTGCAGACTGCACCTAGACTGGTCCCATTCTACACTTATTAGAATTTGGACCAGATTATGTCTGCTTCTGGAACATGTGGTTCTCTTTGGGACCCTTCAGATATTAAATAAAACATGAGCAGAAAAATATCTAACAACGCAGTACTACAACTACAGAAAAAAATGTTCAAAATAAATACAACCCAACTAATATGCTTATGCCTTTCGTTTAAAATTTGTTGTTGTTTGTTCGGAATATTGAGATCTTTGTTTCATTGAGATGAATGTAGATTTTTGTTGCTCTTTGCTTTTAATTTTTTATGTAGATGACCTTTCTGGCACAGCAGTTTGGAACCACCACTGAAATGTTATTAATATCTTAGTGCAGGTACATTAATAATCCAAAGGAAACACAGTTAAACATGCTCTTTCCAACCTGCTCAGTGACTTTTCACCAGCAGTGTGCACAGCTGATGTAGGTGACCTGTTTTCAGCAGGAGCCCTTAATACCTTCATTCCCTGTGGTGAAGAGGAGGTGATCCTGTTGGCTGCATCATTCTGCACTGACACCGTGTACTAGTCAGAAGCTGTTTCTCAGTACAACTTCTGTGAGCTCAAAGTAGTTGAGTTTGCTGCAACTTTCATGGTACATGTTCAGTGCTTCAGCAAAACTCAGTGTATGATGTGTTTGGATGTCAAACTCCAAACACAGACATCTGAGTGACTGAACAGTTCAGAAGGTGGAATGAAAAGAATCTGCTTAAAACTGAGCACAAGGTCTCTGACATGGACAAGAGAAGAACTGTAAGATTTCTGCCTTCCAGTTTTCTGGAAAACATGTTAAAAACTCAACTTACTAACCTCTTCCTCAGGCTGTTAATTAAATAATGCAGAATTAAATCTTAATTCCTTTAGTGCTGACTAGATATCTTTTCCACTTAGTACAATTTCATTTATCATTACTGTATATCCCTTGCACTTAATTTTCACATGAACTAAGTGCCTGTATTTGGTATTGAAGAAACAACATTAAAAGTGGCTGCAGCATAGCAAACATGAGCAGTGCTTCCAGACATCAGCATGGTGAAGCCAGTAAACAAGCTAGACTTTAGGAAATTACATCCTCCAAAGTGTGAGGAAGACCTTTGAATAAGTCTGTCTGATAATTTAGATTTATAAAGAATGGTAGTTAATGAACTTTTGCTGAAATGTGGCAATTTTTTCCCCATGTGGCTGGTTTAAGTCTATACATTAATGCTAGAGAGAATGGATGAGCTGACTGCTGAAAATATGATCCTAAGTTATGGTAACCCTTTACCCCAGCTTGACTTTTTATTTTATCATGCCACTGTGAGCTGTACCAGAGGTAGAGGTCTGACTTGATGAATGTGCTTTTAAAGCAGTTAAGCTAACAGTCCCATAAAACACAGGGAAGTATGCAAATCAGTCCTCTTTTGGATGCTGATAAAAGGCACTATTTATAAAGGCAGCATAATAGTTTGGCAAGCAAGATAACCTTTTTATGATTGCTATTACACAAGAAACAGTATCAGAGGTTTCAAAACTCTGGTAACAAGAGCACTGTAAAAGTGGAGGTTTTCCCACTGTTGATTTACATGTCTGACTTGGAAGATCGGACACAGAAAAGAGAAGACCGATGCCAGGATGACTGAAACCTGCCTCTAGGCTGATCACCCTCTTGGCTGTTCTTTGATAGGACTGTCTTTTTCAGCTCTGTTTTGCCCCATGGAGGTTCTTGGAGCCATGATCTGCTGTGCTGGAGCTCTGGGTGAATCCAGGAAGAGTAGAAGAGGGGTGGGAGGAACTAAGGGAAGGGCTGGTGCTCATCCAACAACACCAAACACTGTCATGAAGTGAATGCTTATGATATTTATTCTTCTTTTTCATGAGTGTTATTGATAAGAACTTCCCACCCTAAAAATAAAAGTATATGGGGTGAAATACTGTGAGAAAGGAACTGAGAGCAGTTGCATTGGTGTATCTCATAAAAATGGCAAAGCAGGCTTTCTTCATCTCTATAAATAACATGTTGCTTTTTATCTGTGTTAAAAGATTTACAGAATCCTTTCTTTTGGCACCTGATTGCTCTTGCTGGCAGTGTAAACATAGGAATGACATAAACACAGCAAATCAGTGGACAAGAAAAATGGCTTTGCAATCCTACTAGGATTCTTCAAATGCTGTATTTAAAGAAGTAGCAGTAGAGTTTCTCCCAGTTTAGCTATAATTTCTTTTTTTATACTTTACTGACAACAACAGTACTGCAAGGAATCAGTGCAGGACAGGCAAATTCAGAAATAAAGAGGAAATGATGTTTTGAACTGTGAGTTATTTAGATGTTGCAGGATTAGTTCTAATCAATCCCCAGTGCTCCAGTTTTCTACGCTATAACTCTTGTAGTTGCTGACACGGTGACAAAACAGAATAGATAGTGTGGGTACAGGGTAAGTGTGATGCTATGTGAATTTCCATATTTACCAAAGGCACAAGTTTAATATTGAAACTGACAGCAACATAATAAATTGTCTTAAAAACAAACAAACAAACAAAAAATGCCACAAATAAAAATAATAAATAATATTTTTTAATAATAAAATTTAAACAAGAAAATATAGAACATTTCTTAACTCTGCTTTCAGTTTTTAAAAATTTTGAGTCCTTCCTATGTTCCTTTTACTCAGTATCATATTGTTTTTTTTTACCTTATTAAAACTGAATAAGTAATACACTATCAGTGTAAGGGAACAGAAGGGAAGGGAAGAGAAACAAAGGGAAGAAATATTTAAAGAAATATTGAGAGTTTCAGCCACCAAAAGGGATGCAACATTGAAAGAGAATTCATGTACACTTTTCCCAATTACCCTGGTTTTAGAGTTCTATGAAATTTGTTCTGTTATCTAAATGGCTACCTTGGTTATTTCCAGTCTATATCTTAATTAAATTTTATTTTACTAACAGCAAGATTAAAATATTGATGGTTCTTTACTCACTATAATTGCTTCTTTCTAACAAATTTTATTAGAAATCATAATAGCAGATATCATTTTTCACTGTAATAATTTTATAATTTAAATATCATTTGACAAGCACACTGGTTTGTATGATTACATGCATAGGAAAATGTATGAAAATGAACTAGACCATGACTTTATCAATAATTGAAAACTGTTTGTCTCCTACTCAGAACTGATATGTACTATATGTATTACTTACATATTTTATGATTCACATTGTTCCCTGAATGTTTTATTATCCAGTTTTGAAGGCTAAACAAAGAGCACATGATTGATTCATGCTGACTGGACATGCCAGTAAATCTGCTGATATAGGGAAGAAATATGTGCCTTTATTAATTTCCGTATCAAGTAAAAAAGTATCTCTTTATCTATAATGAATGCACTCTCAAGGTCTTCCTCTCCATTTCACTGTTTTTCCTCAGCTTTCTTAACTCTCATTTTCTACAGATTTTGGTATTTTCATAAAATAACCTTTATCTAATGTGTTATTAATTTGTATGTATTATTATGTGCATCAATTGATTGTGCAATTTATATCTCAGTTATTGTGTTCAGTATCTCATGTTAGGTATGAAATTGAAAAACTCTTGTACCTCTGTCAATGTGTTTTCCGGGAATTCTCACATCTTTTCCAATAAGCAAGAATTGTTTAAGGGAGCCACTTTTATTCCTAGAGAAATTTTCAGAGATTAGTTTGGTACAGAGTCCCAAGCTCTGTGATGAGATATCATCCAAGAATTTGCTCACCTCAATCACACCTACACATCCACAGATGATGGATCAAACTGCCTCATAGGCCAGATCATGGTCATTTATTCAAAACAATGTCTAGTCCATATGTTGCCCAATTAATAGAAATTAGTAGAGTGTCTTGTTTATGTGGGCTGCAGAGCCCTTCGCACCAAGTAGCAAGTATGTCTCTTAGTAACTGCAGGGGACTTAGATGGCTGCAGAAAAGTCATTCCCATCTTCACTCATAGTACAGTGCCTTTTCCATGGAGCAGAGCCTACTTGGAAGCAGGGAAGATGAGTTCAGCAGAGATAACACGGGCAGCAGTAGGTACCAGCCAGCAAATATCTGGGAAGGGAGTGCTGGGAGCTGGGAATACTGCTTGTAAGTTGGTTTCTGTGTCATCAGATGAGTTTATTTCACCTTTGTTTGGGCTGAAACACCCAAGAACTTGCTGTTCTCAGCATGATAAAATGCTATTATTTCAGTATTACATGCCATGAAAATAAACTTTTGAGAAGTTTAAGTTGTCTATTTTTAGAAATTAAGTCTTGCTAAGACTGAATATTGGAACTGTGTTGATTTATAACAGTTGAGATCTTAGTCTTTTTTTTATTATTTTTTTCCTTTTTTATTTTTTATTTTTTTATTTTTTTAATTAGCATCATATTTTATTCAGGCACCCTCAGAAGAAAGCTAAACTTTATCCTTACAATTCTAACTTTTGTAGTCACAGATATTTCTTGTCTCTCTCTGCACTTGAAGAAACAATAGCAAAGCTTACATCACCAAAACATGGTCCTCTCATGCTTGGTTTGCCAAGTTTAGTTAGTCTTTGTTATTAACTTTTCAAATTAAATACTCTGGATTTCTTATTTAAAAATGAGCCTTGTTTAATATAAGCAGATGACAAGACTTCAAAAGATTATTGTTAGTAAAAGGAGTAAACAGAATTCTTAAAATTCTTAGGAAAATATCCTTGCAAACGTTCTTTTCAAGTATTGTTAATATAATAATGTCATTGGATGCATTCCACAGTCTGGAATTAATTCCAATTAAGTGGATGTAGTATACACATTTTTTTTCTTGATAAGAGTTCATAGGAACTTAGAATTTGTTCACATGTTTCTGGTATGATTACAGACTTTACCTCATGTCTTGCTTAAGTACCTGCTCACCTTCTAGTGTGATGACTCTCTAATTGCCTGCCTTTTAAAGTGATTTTTATTGTTAGTCTTTCATTCTGTAGAATTGAGTCTAGTGCTAGAAATTCAATTCTCTTAACCTTTTGTTTGTTTGTGTGTTTTGTTGTTTTGTTTTGTTTTTGTTTCCTGACATTAAAGATAAATTGCCTGTGAATACGTCTTTCCAGCTTACAGAAGCAAAACTCAACTGGTTGATTACAGGACAGAGAGAGAGAATGAAATGTAGTCACTGAAATGTGCTTATATGTACCATTTTTGAATAAGTGATGGATGAAAATTCCACAGTTCAAAGAAGAAACCAAGATATTGATACATTGCTGTGCTAGTGACTGCCTTATGCCTAGACAATAACCCTTTAATTACAACAGAATTTCTGGCATGGAGTTAGAATTAGCCTGGAGCTAAGGAGCTAAGTACAATGATGAATCAAGTCCCACAGAACACTTACTTGGAGCCATCCTTTTGCTTATAAGGAATTTAGCAAAACACTTTCAAATTTCAAGAAAGCTGAAATTATTGTGAATATCATATTTGTTCTGCTACTTCAGCATTTCTATTTCTATAATTGGTAATGGAAATTTTAAATAAAGTTAAAAAAAAAAATCTTCCTCCCTCATTTTTTCTCCTTAATTTTGAAAGTCAGTAAAAAATAAAGAATAAAAAGAACAGATACATGAAGATAACTTTATTTGTATTCTCCATCAGTTACCAAAATTGCTCTGATACATGAGGAAAGTGATCATAGAAAACCTTAATTTTCATCCAGCAGACTGTGATGTCTTTGTAGCATACTTGTTTAGAGAAGAAAGAAAAGGCAATTCTCAGTATCTTGGCTGGTTTTGAAAAACAGTTCTTTGTACTTTGTTTTCTTTTTTTCCTTGGAGAAGTTATAATTGAAACCTCCATTTGCATGGATTCAGAGTGTGCTACAGTCTTGTAAAAGTGCAGAGGATGTGCATGTGCCACCTTACACCTGCATTTTTTAATAAGAGGCATTGAGGCTGCAATTTCAGTAGCAGAAAGAATGGCACTTCTAACACAAAGAAGTCAACCTTTCAAAGATTAGTTCTGTTGTCCCTGAACTCAGCCTGAAATTCTGTACAATAAGAATTTAATTTTTCTCAATACAGGTGACTGATAGACCTGTTGGGGCATATTCAGAGGAGGGCCACAAAAATGATCCGAGGAATGGAACACTTCTCCAATGAAGACAGGCTGAAGGAGCTAGCTGCGTTCACCCTGGATAAGAGAAGTCTCAAGGGAAATCTGAGAGCAGCTTTCTGGTATCCAAATGGGGACTCCATCTTTCATTCAAGGCCAGGCTGGAGACAGCTCTGAGCAGCTTGATCTAGCTGTAGGTGTTTTTGTTCATTGCAGGGGAATTGAACTGGATGGCCTTAAAGGGTCCCTTCCAACTCAAATGATTCTGTGATTCTATGACTTCCCCATCCAGGTGGAGGAGGAGGCAACAAGAGAGAAACACTACCTGACTGAGTCATTTACCTCAGGCATATGAGACCCATTTTATTTAGACTAAGGACTTTTTCTTTAAGTACTTTTACACAAAGTCCTTATTTACCGACTCTATGATAATTCTCTAAATGCGTTTTGCTGCTCTGTGACACAGAACTTTTAGGACGAAAAACCTCTGCTTTAGTAGCTTGTGTGAGGGTGTTTTTTGTTGTTGTTTTTTTTTCCCCTCAGATATGAATAAATTACGTATTTTTCAATCTTTTTTTTTTTCAATTTCATTGAATATTATATCGAAATGTTAACCCTTATGTCTGTAAAAATAAAACAAACAAACAAACAACAACAACAACAACAACAAAAATAGTGTAGATACAGATTTGGAGATGATTTCTGTTTTTTTCTTCAAAATTTTGCCCCTGACAGGGAGACTGAAAGTTTGTAATCGTTTCTACTCCATTTTTTTCTGATATATTGTCACTTTTCACTTTTTTTATTGTGTATAAAAGTGGTCAGAATCTGCAGAGATGTTATTTTATTTTATTTTATTTTGTTATATTTTATTTTTCCTTGCCAGTGGTAAATAGAAGGAAAAAAAAAAAAAAAAAAAAAAAAAGGAGGGAACAATGTTAGACAGTCAAGATTTTTTATTTTTTATTTCTTTTTAATATTTTCAATGAAAGAAGTGTGAATTCTTCAAAATTTGCAGAAAGAAAGCAACCTTTACCAAACATGTCTCTTTTCTAACTCTGAATATATTTGCACATGCTTATGAGCGTGTTTCCTCTGTATGCAGTAATACAGCAGATGGAATGGAGGCATAGTGTTTGTGACAGTGAGGTACCAGTATTTCCTCCCTCTCTTGTCAAGCAGAAGTTAGTTGTCTGTAGCTAAATTCCTTATTGTTTTGACTTTCTCTTCTCTGAGTGACTATTACAGTCTCCCTCCTCTCTCGGTTGGGACTTAATGATTTTCTCAGTTAAAGCAGACAAAAACAGGGATCTGCTCTGCTGTGTGTGTTTATGCACAGCAGGTGTGTGCATGTGGATGCAGGGCATGAGAACTCCTCTTCTGGGTTTACAAGAGATACCACCTGGTAAGATCTTAGAAAAGAAGGCAACAATTTAAATTTCACATCAGATTCTTGAATATAACTTTCCCATGTCTCTTTTGTGGTCTTTTATTATTCCCTGTCAGCCTATTTTCTTACTGTCTCATCTGGCAGGCTCTTCACATGCATGTGAATAATGATTCAAATTCTTCAAGAGCTGTTGTTTTCAACTTTTATTAGCATCTCCCAACTCATTCTCTTGTTTTCCTGCTAACAACCAGCCAAAATCACCCTCTGGTGAATTCTAAAAGTATCTGGGTGACATAAATTGGCCCCCAAATTTGTTGTAGATAATTGCTCAATCAGATCTTTGTCACAGAAAATATTTGACAGCTGTCTCGTCTCTGTTTTTAATGTCTGTGACAAAAAAAGTACGTCTAAGTTCAAGAAGCATATCTTTAGATCAAATATATTTCATTTAACTTAGTGGCTTAGTTGATTGTGCATAATTTTCTTCTTGTTCTTGAGATTCAGCTGAAGCTAAGATTCCTACTATGTCCAAGAATGTACACTATTCCCTCCCACTTCTGAGAATAACATACTGTAGCGGTAATCACATCTGAGTTGTTTCTTTCCAGATGTCATTCAAGACAGCATTACTGATAATGGTCTGCCAGGGAATGTTTCTGCCAAGTTCCAAACCTGGATCTTAAGTCAAGAAAAGACAAAAAATGGTTCCAACAAACCAAGCTGAAGACTATTCTTATTACAATCTATTTTGGGAGAGGATTCCAGGAATTTAATAACTGCTGCATGAATACTCATACATACAGACATGATCAATAAAGTTCATATTTTATGTTTCTCATTTGTGTAGCTTGGTAGATTTGATTTATGATATTTTTTTTTTCTAGAAGCTTGAGATGCAGTTTTACAGACTTACGATGGACAGCCAATTTATAGTATTTAATTTAAACACTGATGGGGCATTGTACAAAAGTTTGAGGCAACTAAAAAAAATCTTAATCGAGTATCAGAAAAAAATAATCTGCCTAAAAAAAGCTGATAGAAGAAGAGAATGAGAAATAGAAATATAAAGGGAAAAATGATTAATTATTACATTTTTACACTCTTTTAATATTAAATATAAATGCAAAATCCTTCATAAAAGAACTGTGTAAGAAGGAGAACAGACCTGCATAGGGTCAAGGAGAGAAGAATATAAAGGAATGGCTGTCTATTAACTTTCATATGTCACATCTTAACAATTTCTTCTGCCATTGTCTGAATATGGGGCATTAATTTTGCTGTGGGATTTTTATTTTTAAAATAACAGAACCAACCAAATAAAGAAGGAAGAGAAATGAGAAAAGAAGTAAAGGAAGGGAAGGGAATAAGGGGGGAGGAAAGATGGGAAAAGGAATAAAGGAAAGTGGAGGGAAGGGAAAAGGAAAAGGGAATGGGAAGGGAAAAAGGAAAGGGAAAAGAAGGAAGGGAAGGATTTCTGCAGTGTTCACAGAAATGTCATTTCTTTTGGTGATTCTTAAAAATGTTAGAATGAACTGTGTGCTACTTCACTTGTCTGGGAAGTCTTCCCTCTGCATCTTGCCTGCTAATCTATTTCATACCTTAACTGCCAAGGAAGGTGAATTATACCAACTTGAAATAATTAAAGTAATTCATTTGTAAATTTATTGACCACAACAGTTTGGATAAGTGAACTTCAGTTGCTAGTTTTAATGGTCTCTCTGATGTGCAGGTTGACATCCATTACACTTTTGACCTCATTTTCTTGACAAGTTGACAATTTTTCTTGTACAAACAGTACATAATCACTACTTACAAGCCTGTCTGTCCTGACCTAGTATGCCCTAAAGTCCTACAAGCATCCATATACTGAGGTATTCTTTCAAACATTGTTTGAAACGAATGACATATGGACCAATGTTTGAGTGTTGGTCGAGGCATATACTATGTGATTACTTGCAGCAGCTATTATCATGTTATAGAGGTGGTAAAGAAACTGTGGGTTATTAAGTGATATCATGCACTACAGAAATCATGTGTTTGCTAGAGAATTTCTTGACTGAGATATCCCTATCTTGTTAGTTATTCTGTCAACAGGAAATTCATAGTGAAACCTATGCTCTCAAGTTACACATTCTTATAGGATAATGCTAAATCATTGGGATGCCTATCTTTAAACAATACCTGATGAATCCTCACAGCAGCCCTGCTTGTGAAGTACTTATTATCCTTGTTTTATACACTGGTAACACAGGAAGTCTTAAACCAGTCATTTAGGACTCAGACACAATTGGACTCCCCAGATAGGCGGATTTCTAACCAAAAACCGAACCCATAGGTTAAGCTGAAAATAAGCCTTACAAGGGCAAAAAAAGTATTTAATGGTGGTCAAAATGAATAATCACTTCACTGAAACAAGTAGAAAAAATTGGAAAGATAAAATGAAATAAATATACACTTTGTTTATCAAGCAAAGAATGTCTTCTGTGTTTATATTATTATTCTAATTACTAGGTTTAGAAATTAACTCCTCTATAGGTTTAGAAACTAGAGAATACTTTGAAAAGTAGGAAGTCAAAGGTAATTTCAAGCCTTCTTGTCTTTGCTTAGTAGTATTGAATTTTAATTAGTAGCTGTGTTTAAGAGAGACCTTGGTCCCAAACTGTAACTTTCCATTTTAGGACAAATTGTCTTCAACTACACTGACCTCTGGTATTGATTAAAAGCATTGTGTACTATGCGAATTCAAGAAGAAGTTTTGTCTTCACAAAATTCTGGAACTGAGAAATGTAATAGTACAAAATTATTCAACTAATCAGCATATAAGGTATGCAAAATAAAACAGACGAATGAAGGAATGAAAAAAAAAAAAGAAACCAAGAAAATTATGAGATGTTAATCACACTACCTCAGACTGCAAGCTTGTAGCAGCCCTACTGACACGAGAGGATACCTGAATTTTTCTAGTCTGTTGCAGTGATTTGATGTTATATGAGAGCTGCTCTGAAAGTAATGTCTCCTATTTTTATTATATTGGTCCACGTGTCGTAGGTGGACATTGGTGGTATGACATTTGAGACTGCACCTTCCACAAGCCTGATCAAGGCTGAATCTTTCAACTTGTCACAGAGAGATTCTCTGCTTGGAATAATGAAATGCCATGTAGCAAAAGTATCATACTTTGTGTGCACAATCAGCCCCTGATTGTCTTTTGCAAAACTCTTTACTTGAACATCAACAATCACTTGTTTTTAATCTTCACTATTTTCATCCCTTTATTTATTCTGAAAGACACAGTGGAAATTGGCTACACTGGGCCTTGACGTTGCCAAAACATGTCACATGTAAATTGCATTAATTTGCTTTTAGAAAGTTATCCCAAACCTCCTCAAAATGTTCAGACTTTCATTTCTGACATGCACTGTGAGCCAAAATGATTTAGAAATATGTGTGTGATGAGTGGAAAAAGAAAAGAAAGTTCACTTGTTATATGTTTCTTGCATTTCAATCAGACCAATTCCCATTTCCATATTAGGATGAAATCATATAATAGGAGTCTATAGAACAGCAGAAGGGTGCATCTAAGCACCTTTCTTTTCATGGGGTAAGTTTGCATGGTATTTATCTCAACATAAGGTTCTTAATTTATAGGACCACTGTTTACAGTCATCTTGACTAAGTTTTTAAGTTACAAATCCTTAATTATTTAGTCATAAAGAGGCTGGAGTATAAATACTATAATTCTATCTGGGCAAGAAAACAGGAAATGAAATGTAAGCCAAAATAATAATGAGGCTTTTTTTTTTCACCTGAGAAAATTGGTGAATTCCTTTAAAAAATACGTGTCATTGCTTCTGCTTCTCAATTCTGACTAGCCATAGCTTTAAATCCAACCAGAAGATTTGCCTTACTACTGTTCCATGTGTGCCAGATAGACCGTGAAACAGTGGTTTTGTAACCAGCTGCAATATCAACAAAGAGAGACCTGAAGTATCAATGGTGATATTTCCCAGAATGTTGATGCAGTGGCTGTCTTGAGGAAGGCCAAGAAACTGTAGTACGAGTAAAAGAGACTTGGTACTACCAGAGATGTGAGCAAAAATGGCAGCTGAGCATGGATTGTCAGTAGCTGTGAATGTAAAGAACTGTTTATTATGACAGAATTATATTTGCAATGATTTTTCAAATGTGAATAGCAAAACAACCACCTGTTAAATCATATTGATTTAAATCAGAAAAGCTATTGAATTTTCCATAAGCAGCTGGATGTTCTGCTGTCATGTGTTTTCTAAAGCAGAAAGGTAAAACAAAAATGTAATGGATTCATAGAGACCAAAACTCTGAGAGCAAAATGGGGAAAGAAAGGTCTGGAGTTCCCATTATATCTTGCTAGATGTGTCTTTGCAGGATAATTGTACTTTGGATTGATTTGCTGCCTCTGGCAGTTTGTTTGGAAGATGACTTTTATTTGTCTCTTCTTCTCAACCTCTTATACCCTATTATTTAAAACCTAATTATCTTATGAAATACTAATTGCCAAGCTGTGCAACTTAATTTTCCAACTGGCAAAGACTCCAGTATTTCTCCTTGCCATTTTTGATCAGAGAACACTTTCAGGGAATGGGGATGCTTTTCTGACAAGTTCTCCGTTCCACCATGAGCAGCAGCTCAGACACACACTAAGATCCCACATCTTTAACTGAAGCCTGCACCTGTATTTTGTATTGCTTTTTTAATTCTGCCAGGGTTCAACAGAACAAGGAACCTGCTGTCAGATGATGGTGGAGACTGGGACGCAGAAGCAGCTTCAGAATCAGTATGTGCAGTTTCTTTGCTGTGAGTGGTGAGGTGAGAAGTGGCTCTGCCCCTGGAGATGTTCAAGGCCAGATTGAATGGGCCCTGGGCAGCCTGGTCTAGTATTAAATGTGGAGGTTGGAGGCCCTGTATGTGGCAGGGGGGGGTTGGAGCTTGATGATCCTTGAGGTCCCTTCCAATCTGAAACTTCTGTGATTCTGTGATTCTAGGCCCAGTTTGAATACAGCAGATGGAGCAGCCTGCTCTGATGGTAAACAGCAACAGCCTGAAATCAAGGAAGTACAGCCTCTTTGATTTCCAAGATTTGTGGAACTATGTGATACATCACACATGAAGCATTAAATGGAATCAGGAGTTTTTAATATCCTTGAGAAGTAAAGATAGCCTGCTTAGTTTTCCCCCCTAGATGTTATATCCTCTTCTTTCGTCTTCTTTGCTTCTCCTTCAATGGAACAAACTGTAACCTTCTGAAAGCAGATTGGCCCCATATCATTTTTGCATTTTAAATAGCAGTTATATAGCCCACATCCTGCATGTTTCTAAGATAAGATTAGCAAGGTAAGTCTTAAAAGCATGGCTATATTTTTAGCTTACATTTGGCTTGACGTTAACATTTTGGTTGTGCTCCAAAGTGAAAAGCAAGAAACAACAGCAGAAATCTGCTGTGTGGCATGGTTTCCAAGTCTATTGACATTATGGATAAACCTAGAAGCAAAGATCAGACCAACATAAACCTGGTTTTCTGACTGTGTCTGCAACAGGTTGGTGGGGTGAGTGCTGTCAATGTACATCTGATGTTCCTGTGCTTTTGAGTGGGGGATGAAAAACCATCTCTTCTGGAAGCCTTATCCAGCAGCAGTTATTTGCATGCACCTTCAGGATGTTTTCTCAGAAGAATGGGAAGTCAAAGTGCAGGATGAGTATTTCAAAATGGAGACCAATGGTTTATTGTGGCAAAGGAGAGTGTTTACACACGCTTAAGTTTCCACATATTTCACAGTCTATACTCTATATAGTTAGTTTTATTTACTTTTGAATTATCTTTGATTTATAAGATTTTGCATCCAAAATGTAATTATAAAATAGACTGTAAATAGACTGAGAGGCAAATAACCCGGTGTTCCTTGGGTGCTCTGCCTCACTGTGCACCAGAGCTACCATTTCAAGGTGGTCTTCCACTCAGCCTTACTTTTAAGCTCACCTGGAAACTGAATACCAGTGAGAAACACTGGAGCTGAAGCTTCTCCTGTTCCAGTGGGAGATGGCAGTTTGTTACTAATGAAACCTTTCTCAGGCACATCTCAATGTTAACTGATTTTCCAAGCAGATCTTGTTTTTGTCTTGAAAGCCATTTCTGTTGACCAGAAAGTGACTCAAGCCACTGCTGTCAGGTCTGTCCATTTCCCGAGGGCTCCCCGTGGCTGTCCTGAGGGGCAGAGGCAGGTTAGGCTGTCAGTGCACCCAGTTATTTCATTTATTTCTACAAGCCAATTGAACGGCCAAATCTCAGTGCTGCTTGGGGAACCATGTTGGATTGCTTGGAGAAAACTGACAGGAAATGTCATTTTTTGGACTTTTCTCTTAACTGAACAGAAATGTGAACAACAAACTAAAAAAGTAGGAGATTTTAAAATATTTTGTCAGACAAATATCATTTGTTAAACTATTGCAACTATTTCAAATTACTTGTGCAGTTTCCTTTTTTTTGTTTTGTTTTGTTTCAATTAATCAGAGACTTCATCAGTTCTGACAAGTAGGTAATCCAAATGTGGCAACTCAGATGGAAATCTTCAAGTCCTTAGAGCTCTCTTTCCCCTAATTTTTTGTCATTGTGCTCAGTGCTTCTGTATTTTCCAATTAGTCCTCATCCTCATGAGACATGAAGCAGCAATAGGTGCAGTCTGCTGTTTGCAGATCTGCCACATAAGCAGTGTTTCTAGATTTTTTTTTAACTTTAAAGTTTTTTGCAACTAGTTCTGTTTTGAAGATGTCACAATCTGTCTTTGAACAATATATTCTTCAACTAGATCCTAGTGACCTGTAACTGCTTTTGCAGCCATCTGAGATAAGTTTTACTTTTTCCCTGACTTTGTCAATCAAAGCCAGTAGCACTGTCTGGATACCTTGAACTTTTAGTAGCATGCTGAGTGCCATGATCCAAGGTGAAAGAAAGTTCTCATGCATTTTTGAGTGTGGAGGGCTTTTCTGAGAACTTGCATGTTTGTGAGTTCATGGGACAAAGAAAAGATGAGAACACAAATAACAAAGCAAAACAAAACAAAAGTGCAAATTGAGATGGGAAAATTATTTTGGATTAATAAATATACACAGAATTCTAAAAAAAAATAGTTTTATTGTTCTGTGCCTTGTTCACAGAACATCCTGAATTGGAAGGGATCCATAAGGATCATCAAGTCCAGCTCCTGGCTCTGCACAGTATCACCCCAAAATCATACACTACGGAGCATTGTCCAGATGCTTCTTTAACTCTGTCAGATCAGTGCTTTTTGGTGAATAAATCTCCCTTCTTCATAGCTACCATCTTGGTTCCTCTCATGATACCCTATCTGCCTCAGCACAGTACTTTTCCTTCTGGACTCTACTTCAGAGTTTCTAGCATTTTTTCCACAACAACAATCTTATAAGCCTTTTAACTACATTGATGAGTGCAGGACAGTTCCTTCCAGACATCAAAACTCTCCCTATTTTTCTCTTTTACTTCTTATTAAATATATCTTTAATAAAGTTAATTTTACTTCAGTGAAATTGCAATAAAATGGATTTTAAAGCAGGGTCAAAATACATTAAAACTTAACTCAATTGCATGGTATATTTTCAGTGTCAGAGACAGGCCTTCAGTTTGGGATCAGCATATTGGTTTATATCTGCTGAAGATCTGGCCTGGAAAAATTAATAGGCAATTGTGTCCATCAAGAAGTGGTGATCTCATAAGAAAATATTCCCTGCTGTTTATCAAGGCTGTAGCTGTTGTAGATTCTTAATGTTACACATAGGAACCCAGTATTTAACATTTGCTTTAATACTTAAGAGCCTTATGTGCAATAAGACAGCTTGGCAAGGGGAAAAAAAGATCTGTTTAACATATTGGTGATATAATCCTTGTAAAGCTAACTTCTGTTCAGCAGACACTGTGAGGCAGACAACAGGCAGGAAAGGAGGCAAAGAGAAAAGTTGGAAAATGTTGCCAAAATGACAGTAAATGTTAATGATCTGATCGCAAAAATTGTCCTTCAAACTGGAGTGTGTAGTAAATAGTAATGAATAAATGTACTTGTCAGGAAGATTTGATTTGTCTAGCAAATCCTTACTGACATATACACTCATTTACTACTGTATAGCCTTTTGAAAATGCCATTCCAGCAGAGCATAAAAAAGGTTATTTAGATTAAGTATAGTAACAAGATGAGTAGCATACTGAGTTCATTGGACTACAGGCAACTCATTTAATACCCAGTGCTCCATTATTCTGAATGAAATGTTCCTGGAGAAAAAATAAATAAAACAGGAAAGAAGCAGCACATAAAACTAAGCATAATGATTTAAAAAATATGCACATGAGCTTCAGTGTAATGCTGGGTACCATCGGTATTTACATTCAGTCTGTGAGTGATAATACTGGGTATGGCATAAAGAAATTGCAGTGTTTGCTGTTGCAAAGAAGGGACCCCACCATCACTGCTTCCTGGTAGCAACAATGTGAGAAAGAGAAATTTACTTTCAATTTCATGGGAAATATGTGAAATCAGAAACTCACAGGGGGAAAAAAAGTTATGCCAAAGCCAAGCTCACGTGTCACTGTCTGCCTTTCTCATTTGAGGGGATAACATGAGAGTGCCACAATGTGCTTAGTTGCACCTTGTCTTTCTTAAAAGGAACAGGAAAGTGCCATTGCCAAGAGTAGATGAATTTCTGAGGTTGAGTCCTTAGCTATCAAAAGACCAATCTCCCTTTTGGGTTTATTAAAGCAATAGCAATATGATGTACTATTGACTTCAGCTATAATACTTACCTACCAGCTTGTTTCTGTTTTTGTTTGTTTGTTTTTTATCTTCTCATAATTTTATTACCGCCTCAACTGAGCTAGCATAATTCTATACGTTTTCTCTGCTTTTACAGGTTGACAGCTTCACATTCGCTTTTAACTCATCATATGACATATCACTCATTATTATGATTGCTTCCCTGCATATGGACACTGCAGACCTGCCGTGTGAAGAAGCAAGAAACATCAAATTGAACCCAAATACAGAGCCTAAGGAATGTGCGTGCAAGTAGACACAGGAACACCTACTGACACACATATGATTATAGCAGTGATAGAAAGTATCACCTCTTACAGATCTGTGAGAAATACCACAGTACATTGTGGGAAAAAGTGTGTGCAGAAATATCAGAAGGCATTACAGAGATAATGTATGTCTATGATCGGATTTTTCACTGTTATTCTTTATACCACTGTGTGGTATATAGTATAGATCTACTTTACTATGTTCCTTTCCTGGAAGTGTGTTTTACAGTCTTTTCTTTTTCTTTCTTTTTTTTTCCCCAGTAAGTGTGAAAGAAGAAGAGAAAATAGAAGGGTGTTACACTGATCTTTCTATTAGCCTATAAGGAATATATAAGATCATGTTACTCAAGTCCAGTCTGTGTCAGATTCCTAAATACAACATACTCTCCCATCTACAAGAGTGGGAGACAACTTTACGAAGCCACAAGGTTTCTGTGGTTGCCTGCCCCATTGTGCCCATAGGCCCCTACTTGAGGCCAACCTTATTGCCTAGGGAAACTAAGCATTGATGTGTGCTCAAAGATATCCCAGAACAGAAAGGTGATTGCAGCTGCATGTTCTGCTAGTGCCTAGAAAATCCTATTTGATGAGAATTTGCCGTCCAAGCAGTTTGTCACTCTCTCTTGACTGAAGAGTGGAAATTTCTGCTTCCACATTCACAAAAGGCAAGTATAGCAATTATTTCAGGGGGTTAAGAAGGACTCCTAGAAGGCTGCATAGTCTCATTAACCTCTCTCTTCTTTTCTTTCTTCTCTTTCCCCTGGGGTTTTTCCTATGTTTTTCATCCAGGCCTGCATTTTTCTCTTTTCTGTGAAGGAAGTATCGCTGGCTTGCTTGAGGCAGAGTCAGATCTGTAGTCAGATCAGTTGAAAGGGCAGGAAACACGATGAAGAAGAGGAACAGAGAGACATTCTCATTTTTCCTCCAGCCTCTTTCACCACATCCTGCTTTGCTTCCATTCCAAGGATTAGGACAGAATCAATTGTCTTACACTCCTGTGAAGCCTTGAGCTGATACCATGCTGTGGCAGTAAAGCATCATGTGTGTAACCTTTGAAGAGAGTGTTTGTAGTTTACCTTCTCACAAATTCCCCATCCAACTTACTGAGTCTGATTTTCTGAGAATTTTTTTTTTTTTAATTGGTTATAAGGTTATTTATTTAGCAAAAAGATGAAACTGAAAGAAGTTATGGAGCCCAAAATGTATTCATTGGTAAACATGTATTTTATTTTTTTTTTTTTTCCTTTTGGAAATGCTAAAAAAAATTCTCATTGAATCTCACTTTTTATTCAGTAACTCATTTCTATGAAAAAGGTTTAAAATAGTAAGTTCAGTCGAAAATGCTTTGACCAGTTATGATAGTAAACTGACATTCATGGAAAGATCTTCCTTTTTGTGCATCTTCAAAAGCTGAAATGGGCTCAAATAAGGTACCCAGGTATGTATGTCTCCAGGCATGCTAAGGGATCCACAGCAGTACTTTTGTTGTGCCTCTTTCCTTTTTTCTCTCCCTCTCTAGCATCATGTTTTACCTTGGTTCTTCTCCAATGCCAAATGATGTGCTTTTGTGAAGCAAAGCTTTGCAGGTTAACAACCTGAGCCCAGGAGCAATGGAGCTTGACTGGGCACTCCTAGTATAAAACTTCCTGAATATCGAAATATAAATTATTTTGAAGTAACAAAGTTACTGAGGATTCTCCTTTTCCATTGAAAAAAATGTCAAGTGACACTTCTGATATATTGTCACTTTCATCCTAAGTGAGAAAGGCAAGTTAACAGCTGGATCCAAAGTTCAATGAGATAAGCAAAAGTTTATGCACTATTCAGAGCCAGTGGGATGGAGCCCATACCTGAAGGACTGAATCTAGACTCCCTCATTGCCACCTGATTACAGAACCTATATGCAGTACTTTGAATCACCATTCAGATCCCCCTCTTCTCCAAACCAAAATATTTGTGACTGGAAAACTACTGACGGTAATACAGTATCCTTTCTTGATATGTCCCAAATCGATAAATATCTAACTTCTAATTGAAATTATAGGAAAATATTTGCTCTTCAACTGTCCATTGTAAGAATACAAAATTTATTAAATTATTAAGCAAAACCAGATCCATTTAAAACGTCTGTTTAGTACTCTCAGTGTGATGCAAAAACCTTATTTCCCTTTAATTGGCTTATCTATAAAAATGATAATTTTCAGACAGTTGGCAGTAAAATCCCTCAGGACTTCAGGAACCATAATTCCCTTTTTAAAATTCTCTACATTTATTAATGAACTTGAAAAATAACACTTAAAATTGCTTTGTAGGTTTTCCCTCCTGTGCATTGTACTCTCTACAGAGTTTCATGGAGAACTTCAGGCAGTTCTTCCTACTTTTTACCTTCAGGCTATGTTTCCCACATGCTAACCTGGATAATCGCTGTTAAACCTGCCCAATAAATGTTTGTGAGACAATGGAAGGTTGCAGATCACGTATAATTCACCATATCTAATATATGTGATGGGAGAGATAGGGTAAGGGAAAAAGAAGTGCTCACCCCATCTTTCATCACCATGCTTTTTCAAGTCTATATTTCTTGTTTTCCTAGTAAAAGTGAACAGCCCTATTAATTTCAGTCTTGACAGTTTATATTAAAGGAAACAAAAGCGCATGCTCAGTCAGCAATTATATACTAGGCCTATCCTAGCAAGAACTGGGTGATTCCCTTTGCAAACTCAGAGATCACCAAATATTGATCTAGTACAAGAAATAAGAAGTTAATTGTTGCACATACACACTCAGCCTAAAAAGCAAATTAGACTGCTGATATTAAAACTATTTTCTTATATAAACTTACTTTAAATTTCACCAGCAAAGGAAGTCCTCCTAAAGTCTTAGAATAAATGACAGTCTATCATTTCAGTCTTTGCTTTCTCATTCAAGACTGTAGCAGAGACATAAAATCTAACTGAAATACTTAACCTTTGAAAAGTGACTTAAGGCTTCACGTAGGTCCTAAAGTGGGAGTAAACTCATGTCTTATTTGTCATCTACATACCCAGGTCTTTTTCATTTAGTAGCCTGAAAACAGAAACTGTCAGATATATATATTAATTGTCTCTTATTACATCTTGACAGATACTGCATGTGCGGACATACACTGACATAGAGGCCAGCACCCTTAGTCTTGGGCAAATGCCATCAGGAAATACTAACTACAATCTATGACTTAAATTCTTAATCCTCTTACTTTTCAAGAGAAGAGTGTTGATCGCTAACAGTGTGCTTATTTTGTTTTCCATTAGGAAAGGCCAGATTTATAATATTGACCAGGATATGTTGGGAGGGTTTAATTGCTGACTGGGAGAAGATTTGGGGCTTTGAAAACTAAGATGCAGATGTAGAAATGCTAGCAAGTGGCAAGAGGATATAGGAGTCTGAGGCAGGAATCCCTTCTGAAATCTAGCTTCACAGGGAAGAGTACACCAGCATGAAAGGAAGAGTGTCTATAGAGATCTTGCAGTTAGGCTGATTTTTTTTTGGAACATAATTTTGCAACAGTGGTTTAAGTGATGCAGTGGCACCATTACAATATGTTATGTTCAGACAAAATGGTGTTTACATTTCACAGTCCTCCTTTCCTTCCTGTTCTCATGAAAAGAAACCTTAGCCCAAGCTGCATACAGGCCAATGGGTAAAAGAGAAAGAAACAGGAGGAAAAGGCATGGTACTCATACAATCACCAGAATCAAAGCAAGAAATAAAATGGGGTTGATACAGTAAACCAAATTTCTGACTTTCTAAGTTCTAATACCTTGCCTACTGAATCTTGATGGTAAATAAATGAAGGCTAATGACTCTCTTTGCATTACCACACTTGTGCAATCATCTGTTCTGTGACTTTCATTAACTAACACTTCACCCAGAATAAAGAGAAAATCCTGTTGTCCTGTTTCTTGTCTGTTTCTTGCAAGAATCCAGCATGGAGCTTGAACTCTTAGCAGTGGTACTGCTGGCAAATTATGTGTACCTAAGGATTTACATAAGTACGCCTATCAGGATGCTTTTTCCTCACTGACTGAATGATCATGCTAGCAAAGCAATGATAAATGTTATAACTCACTTTTGCCAATGTTCATCAAGCTTGAATATAAAATAAAGTGCAAACAAAGCAAAACTGATTTTATTTTAAATGTGGGCAAACATTTACAGAAACTATTTTGCATTATTTTCCTACTCTGTTCAGCATTCTCAGTTCCCAGTGGTATGATGAGAGTTTGAAATGCAGAATGTCTCCCAGAGGTGCTCAGCAATTTGCAAGAACAGCCCCACAGCTAATATCTCTTTGGTTCAACAGCTTCAAATAAATTAAAATATTTCTTGTTTCTACTGGCACAGATAGAGATTAATCCATGAATACGCAGCAACCATTTGAGCAACTAATTAGGAGGGCCTGTCTTGATGAGTTTTCTTGCTTTCAGGCGGACAAGTTCATCAATGCATTATTTTCAGGATTATTATAAATACCTATTAATGGTTAAAAAGAAAAAAAAAAGAGGGGTACGTGCTAAATAATCTCTTTCTATATTCATCCATTGTTGCTTTATTTATTTGTTTGTTTGCTTGTTTTTAATAAAAACTGTAGTTATTCTGTCTTTACTGTACAGGATATCAAGACTGTGAAGTGAACAGTTTCTGTTGACATTGTGGTATATTTTCCACAATACTCACATCCACAGATTGTGCTGGTAGATTGCGTAGCTGATCATAGGTATTACAAGGATAGGATATGGTTCAGCAGTAAATAAAGCATCAGTTTAACAACTGTTTCAGAAAAGTCATGAGGACAAGACAGGGCAGTTAAATACAGACATGCTAGTATAATTTCTGATATTTAGCAGTGTGGAAAGGATTACAGGCTATGATTATAAATAATTAGGGGATGTTCCATAAAGCATTATGCCCTTTGGCTCACAGCTATCAGAATGAAGGCATCAAGTTGATGCAAGTGCTAATGTAATGCTAAGAAAATAAACTATAAACATATGCTGAGAAATTTTTTGATGTGTCATAACAGTATGTTTACATAGCCACTCTAATATATATATATATACACATACATATAATGTTTTCTCCCATTTGCTAGCCCTTCACACAGCTCATATTATCCCTTTCCTCCTTCATTTCATATTATACTGAAACTTATTAGTAAGGATAAGTTAATATGTGACAATTTTGGATATTTGCATAGTTTCTTTAGGAAAATGTTAAATTATACATGCAACCAAGATGCACTTTAATGTTTATAGAAACACTTCCCAAAATCCTTGTGGCTGAGCAGGTCCTTTTGTATTTCTGTTGAAAGTGGATGCAAAATATACTGTGAACAGAGTGAGGTAAATACTTTAGCCAACTGCTCTGTCTTCTTATTTTACTCACTACATGCAAATTGCATGTGCATATCCTTGTGTGTGCATGTTGCAGTGTCCTTGCGTTTGTTATAAGAATTTGCCTGAAATAATTTTCTCTTGCGTTATTTGCTTGTCTACATTTGGATTTTGGTGAAAATTAGGATGTCAATATTCTGTATGCAGAATTCATAATTTAGGTGTTAGTCAGATTGATCAGATCAATTACATATTTTTTAGTTTGTCTGTTCAGATGAGTTGACCAATTTACATACTTTGTTATTAATATTTATATAAATAATTCGTTGACACATAAAATTGATTACTTTTTTATGACAAAGATTGAGCTTTCTAATTTCAGTCCAGCAAGAATTAAACATTATTTTCCTATTTTAGAGGGGAACTGTATCATCAGTACTTTTCTCTTCGGTGCTAATTCTCAAGTCCAGGTGTAGGGAGGCCTGAATGATTATCATAATAATATTTATTTGTTAACTTTGTAATAAATTTCTCAAAGCATCTTTTCTGAAGCCCATTAACCGGGGTCTTCATTGTGACCTACTCAATAATAAATCCAGTTATTAAAATCACAAAAAATATTTGCCTGTTTAGAAAAGTACTCTTAAGGTTAATAACCTATAAATATGACAACTCATCATAACTATTACTGCTATTTTTTTATAAGCTTGTAGATTTTCTTTCTTTTTTCCAGAGGAAGAAAAGAATTTCATTGTATTTTGATTACAGTAGGGATACTTTCATGGTCTTCTGTTCAGAAATACATCTATTTAAGGATAATATTCTGAGTATTGCGGTACATGTGAACTTTGCTAGAATATCATATGAGGTATAAAAAGAAGATTATCTGCAGAAAAATGGCTCCCAGAGGGAAGTGAATATAACACAGCTTGAAATGTCTTGTTCTTTGTAATGTCCTTAGCCACCAGCAAGGCAAGTGTCTTGTGAAAAAGACAAATGCCTGACTTCACTGTATATACAAGGATGTAGAACAGGGGGGTTTACTGGAAAGGTGTGAAAACACAAATGGGAAATGGTTCTTCTCTCACAGCACTCCTATTCACACAGAACTTCAGGGGAAATACTTCTGACTGGTTTCTCGATAAATAAGAGCAATGATTTATGTTTTTCTTTAAGCCCTCAACTGAAGGTAGGAGGATGGATGGATGGAAAGAAAGAAACACAATTTAGTCCAGAAGAAAACAGTAAGACTTTTGCTTAGAAATTTGAGAAACCAGGGTTATACTCTCTAGTTTGTAGAGATTAGTCTAATAGGGATGTCCACAAAAGGCATTATATAGCTTCTGCTATAGAGTGGTATAATAAAATTAATTAATTAATTAATTAATTAATTAATTAATTTTTACCCCACTTAACTCTGTCCACATTTTCTTTTGGAGGGATCAGCCACAAAGAGTGAAACTAGGTACTTTGTAATTTACATCGAAGGACATTCAAGAAAATATTCAGTTGTTATGGATATATGTGACCCAGTATTCGTAAATGACTTCACAGCGATGCTTTAACTTAACCCACTCAGAAGCTGTAAATATCTACGGGAAACAACTTAGACTTTACTTTAAAATTTACTTTAAAGTTTAATTTTCTGACTTCAGTCAAACTGTAGTAACTTCAGAAAAGCAGCATATTTTGGACAGATGAAAATGAGCAAATTTTTAGGTCAGTACAGGCTAAGGTCACATGTAGTAACATCATGTTTTATTGTCTATCTACCATAGAATTGTACTCACTGTATTAGGAATGACTCAATTATTTCATCATTAACATTTGCTGTTAGTTTTTATACCTTCTGATGGTTAAACATTAAGAGCAATAGACCTAAAAAACTGATATTTGGAAATCTAAAAAAAATGTTTCGATTTCATTTCTTAAGTTGAGCTCTTCAACTTTTGATTAAAATAAGTAAATTCATGAAATTACAACATTTGCAGCTGTAAAGACTGTATCTGCTATGTACAGCAACATAAGCTCTTCCCATTGCATGATGAGTATAGAATGCAGAAAAGGATTTGTAAAGTCTAGGTTTATTTAACATGTCTATACTCTGTGGTATTTGAATTATTTAGACTTAAGTTTATTCTCCTTTAAAGACAACATTGCCAGTTTAGGTAATGCTCAATGGGTTTGTATAAAGAAAAGGCAGAATTAAAATGTATCAAAGTCAAGAGTTTGCACCCATAGAGGTAGAAGGAAAGAAAAATAAAATATAGATAAACACAGAGCAGACAAAAAAAAAAAACAACAAGAAAAATGAAAGATGAGAGAATGGAAAAGAGAAGACTGAACAAAAAGCTAATTTTGGAGAGGAAAAGACTGTTTGAATTTAATGTAAATTTCTGTATCCAGCTGAATAACATCACATATATTAGACATACAAAGGAACTATGGCAAATGTCCATTCACAATGTAAACTTTCAGTAGAGCTTTGCAGTGTTTATTCAGTGAGTGAATAGAGCAGACATTTCCACTGCTCTTGGTGGTTTTTTTTTTTCCCTCCATTTTCTGCAGTCCTCTGTACAAATTACAAAAACTGACTCATGCCATAGGTAAGGGAGGTTGGTACTAATGGCTTTAGATGGATGAAGGACAAAGAAAGTGAATGCCTATCTAATTTCTCATTAAGGTGACAGGGAATCAATATTTGTCTAATATTTAAATTAAATATTTGGGAATTAGATAATCTCAGACCTATTTCTTTTTAATTGTATTTAGGTTCTCTGTACCCCAGATCTCGTAAAAATCAGCTCTCTTGTGGAGCGCCAAAAAGGGTCTTAGTTTTCACTATGCTCAAGTGCGGCTGGAGATTATACTGGAAGGTATCAAATAATTATCAATTGTCTCTTTTATTATATAATCATTATTAATATTTTAAGACTTCCAGTTCTAGGCTTCAATTCTTATATGTGAAATTTTAATGCTGCACTTAATTTGTTCATATTGATTTTTATACATTATGTTATTTCTTGAAGCTCTCTAAGGAGATTTGGAACTGAACTCTTTACTTACTAAGTAAACTTTACTTTAAACTTACTCTTTACTTACTTACTGAACTCTTTTCTTTACTAAGAATAAAGCAAGACCGTACTTCTACTTATTGATTAATAAGTGTATGTAAATATATAATATATTGATGTAAGATTATTAAAAATAAAAAAATTAAGAGTGAAAATTTTCAGAGGTTTTTACAGGATTTAGTCATCCAGTATCAATTTAAAACAATATGAGATACCAAATATTTTCAGACTCTCTTGAAGAATTCACTCTTAAAATGCTTGGGAGGCAAGAAATACATTCAGGAAAATGTTCATCTTCTTTGCAAAATGTCTAAACAGATCAAATCATTGACTACATGACCATCATATGCAGAAGTTTTCATCCTTTATGTAAGAAATACTGAGGAATAATAAAAAAAAAGATGATACATGCATTGAAAATTTGTATGAGTATGAGTATTCATACTCTTTCTAATTGTCAAAGGTAAGTGCTTAAGGCTTTAAGGAATAACCCAAATCATACTGCAGTCTGTATACTATTCTTTTACTATATATTTTATATCATCTCACTTTTTTGAAGGGCATGAAATTAAAAGAGAAGAGAATGTATGTGTTTTTTTTTTCTTTTAAGCCCTCAACTTTAGCTATGTTAAAATAAAATAAAAAAATGAATAAATAAATAAATAAAAATCAAACTTCCATGGAGGAACAGTTTTGAAAAATTAGTTTCAATTAAATCTGATGAAGGTAATCAAATGGCAAAGAGCTCTCTGAGTCATCAGGAAAAGTTCATCTAACTTCTTTGAAGTAGCAGCATTATAGACAGTCACCTCTTGAGGATCTTCTCTATCCTTGCTTAGGACAGGGAATATCTGGGCAAAGTCAATGAGGATAGTTAATTTGATTTATATGGTCTTAAAAGAGGCAGAAAGCTATATAAAATTCTCCTTAATCACAGAATCACAGAATGGCCCGGTTTGGAAGGGACCTCAAGGATCATGTAGCTCCAACCCCCCTGCCACATGCATGGCCACCAACCTCCACATTCAATACTAGACCAGGCTGCCCAGGGCCCCATCCAACCTGACTTTGAATACTTCCAGGGAAGGGGCGTCTACAATATTATAATTTTATAATCATTATAATTACTTATAATGTTACTTACACAACTTAAGTAATTATTTACAGGTAAGTAGATATGCAAAATAGCTTATTGTGCTTTATTATTTTTGTACTTCTAGACCAATGATGGCTTCTTCCATTTGTAATTTATAACCTGTCAATCCAGATTCACTTCACTCATCAGCTGAATCATGTTTCAGAAGACTCAATTTCTGGCAAGCTGGAGTTGATGGAGTTAAAAACAAAATAGTAAACTTGAAAAATATGTTCTTGACTGAAACAATTCAGTTTCATTTGCAGCATCTGGAAAGAAAATCAAAACCTTCTTGGGAAGAATTAGCACAGCAATAATGAGAGCAATGGTAAAGCATAATGCATAATAAGGCATGTTTTGTCTTGTGTCACTGAGCATTATCTTCACTTCAAAGATAATGTGTAAGTATCAGTATCTTTTTCCACATATCACTAACCCTTAAAAAGTGTGCATGAAACTATATTTTCCCTGACCATCTGGATGTTGAAATCTCTAGTAAGAGTGACAAAGAAATCTGAGCCACAATAAGATTCCATCTAAAATCTGATGAGACCAAAACTTAGAAGTTGACTCCTAAGGGTTGCCATTGGTCAGATCTGTTGTCAAGAACAGCGCTGCAGCACTCAACATTAATGTCTGATTCTTCTTCATTAGTATCCAGCAGCTTAAGGACATTCTGATTGGATTGGTGCTGGTGTTCCATGTATGACCAAGATGCCAGCTTTTTTTGAGCAGCACTTTTAGCTTTTTTTGATTCAATATTAAAACAAAAACAAAAACAAAAAATTTCTTAAAGTGCTCATTCTACTTTTCTAGTTTTATTTAAACAATCCCAGGTGCTGTGAATCCATTCTTACTGTTACTGAAAATTTGAACATCCAAATTCCTGTGTCAGGCAACTTCATATCCATGCCTTTCTTCTTCCTCAAGAAATCACAGCTGAAATTGATATCAAGACTTGGCCTAATATCCTTAAGTCAGTTAGATGAATTCAGACATGCTTTCCAATCTTCAGAGGAATCCTACAGATAAAATGTAGTGGTGGATGTCAGATAGAAGCAAACAAAAGTCTGTGTCTTAGGAATAGTTCCTTTCATTCATGAGTCTACAAATACTTAATAATAATAATAATAATAATAATAATAATAATAATAATAATAATAATAATAATAAAGGCAACACAGTTGCCAACACTTCACATCTGAAGAATATAAAGTCTAAAGGTACTCACTGTTACACTGCAGGAAAGGAGAACAAAAACCGGAGCTGGACTTATTTAATTTCTTGGATCTGAAGAATACCCTGGCAAGTGCTAAATAAAAAAAAAAAGAAAGGGGGGGGG
>JAPSGF010000167.1:439138-454398 GCA_035772895.1 Perdix hodgsoniae
TACTTTTGCTTAAGAGTTTACTTAAATACTATGGATGGAAGCAACATTTAAAAATGAACTTAGTGTACAGAATTTTGTAAAATAATTTTGAGATAGCACACTGTTGTCTCATCATAGTTTGCTTCTATATTTTGTAACCTACTGTAGATTTTCAGAATTGCTTCTGTTAAACTCACTATACAGTACGTAGCAGAGGGATAAATCGCAGCCTCACAAATTACTCCTCAAAAACTCCTCTCATGCACTACTGATGGGCAGTCAGCACAGTTCTTCGCAGAGGACAGACCTGTTAAAATATATTGTGAAACACTATAGTAACCTCCATACAAGATACCAGACAAACAAGATAATTAAAAACCCATGCAACTGAGGTGAAGTCCCTTCAGCTATCAATGGGAATTGACCAGCAGAATGAGCTCTGAGTCAAAGATTCTAGACTATGACTTAATCACTGGTGTTAGAGTAGACAAAATGTCTATCGAATGCTATATGCTATTTTATCAGAAAAGATGAATAACAACCTGTTTCAAATGGTGATGGTGATAGAGAAGAAGTGCTTGCTGTGGCATCTGATACACAGATCAAGTCATGTTACATGAGAGTCTGTTCTCCACATTTATTTCAGTTTATTCCAGATTTCTTTGTAATGTTCTAGATAATCAAAAAGATAAATTAATGATTTTGCAATAGCTTTGCATTCAAATATTCAAAAATATTTGAATTATAATGCTATATTTGAAATGTTACAAAAGTAGGGACAGGAGGAAGTTTGTTATGATGGCAGCACTGAAAATTCTTGCAAAACTTTGCTTTCATGCAAACAATGCTCTTTTATTCATTGAACATTCCATGTGAAAAAAAATATAAATTGAACCCACATAAACTGAACAAAAAAATTACAATTCAGTAGTGATACAACATCAAATTAGAAAGGATTTATTATTAGTTAATTTGCAGTGTATGTTGAAAATTGAAATTGTTTTGCTGAATGAAAAAAAATATTAGTAATTGATGACAGTAAAATACAGACAACAAAATTAAATAAATACTTCATATAGAACTGTATGCTAGCTTTTGAATTATTCTACTTATTGGGATTTATCTTTTATAGCGGATATTGCATCTATTATGTAGGTTCCCATCAGCATGGGGTAGCTCAGGAGTTCTGATCTAGAGCGTGCACTGAAGGATAAACCTATGAATTTATAAAACAAAATGTGTTTTGTGGCATAACAGATCATCCAGTCATGGAAAAGAAACAAATACTTGGCTTTAGGCAACCAAATGTTGATCCCCAAAGGAATACTGCAAGCAGTCAGTTTGCAACAACACAGAATACAAGCTGCTGCACAGAATATTCAGCACATAGTTGGGAGGAAAAAACAAACTGTAGCAATCTTTGTCCTTTAGTAGATAATTACCATAAGAAGAAAAAGAGCTAAAGTAATTGAATAAAATGTACATTGTTTACTCTGTTCTATTAGCAGCAAGCAGTATGTTCTCATTAAAAGACAAAGAATAAAACATTGCTTAATGTTTCAATGAAACTATGATTTTAGTTTCCGTAACACTGTAAAAAACTCTAATAACACAGAAGAATTCAGAAGCACCCTATAAATACTTTTTCAAGTCAACCTACCCTTTATAGATTATGTATTGTGATCTGAATGCAGTTCCCACGGCTAAGGGTAGGACTGAAAACCAGGGAAGAATTTAGGAGTTGAATTACAGTTCTTCTGAAGTTAAGAGCTGTCTGCTTTTCTTTTTGATAAACCTTTGTTGAACTGGTACTAAGAAAAGAGAGAAAATACTGAAATCCTATCTAAGTCACAAGAATGTGTCTAGTTCTCAGTTTGGGTGTCCTGTTTTGGGCTCCCAAGTACAAAAAGGCTGTGGACATATTGGAGAGAGTTCAGTAAAGTGGGTGAAGGGATTAGAGCATCTCTCCTGTGAGGAGAGGCTGAAATAGCTGGGGCTGCTCAGCCTGGAGAATACGACATTTGGGAAGGGTCTTACCTACTTGAAGGGAGTGTGTCAAGAAGACAGAGCCAAGTTCTCTTCAGCGATGCCTAATGCAAGGACAAGAGGCAGTGGACACAAACTACAGTGCATGAAGTTCCATCTGAATGTTAGGAAGTGTGTTTTCACTGTGAGGCTGATGGAACATTGGCATAGGTTGCCCAGAGATGCTATGGAGTCTCTCCCCTTAAAGATCTTCAAAAGCTGCTTGGATGTGGTCCTAGGCAATCTGTTCTGATTGTACCTGTGATTCTGTGAATATTTCAATGATATTTTCTAAGAGGAGAGTCCTTCTGCAGTCATGTCTATTTCTTTAATAGGTTTCTGCTTCTGTAATTTTTGAAGTCTTTGTTTTGCATTGATCTTTTATTTCTGTGCCATGATATTATTCACTCTTTTTTTTTAAATTATTATTATTATTTTTTATTTTTTAGGAGGAGAGAGCTTAGTAAATCAATTTTTCTTTACACATATTGCAAGCTTGTGAATATTTCACTTCCGTTAAGACTTTAAGTAAGCAGGTATCATAGAAATGATGGGAGAGCTACGAGGTTTTTATTTGAATATTTTAATTTTAATTTTATTTATTTATAATATTTTATTATATAAATTATGTAATTTATATATTTATATATTATATAATACACATTATATATAATATATAATATATAATAATTACATATATAATATTCATTTACTTATAATATTTTTATTCTAATATTTAATACTTTAATTTTATTGGCACAACTTTCATTCTAGTGGACAAATTGCTGTTAATGGGAGTCTCAGAGACCGAGTGTACAAATTGTAGCATAGTTATACAGATATTACTTACATTTGAGATACACACACATAAAAATATGTATGTGTATATACACATACCTGGATGACCACCCATCTCAATTTTGCTTGTCTTTATCTCCTCTTTGATGAAATTCTTACCTTAATTGAGTAAAGATACATATTAATTTGATGGCAAAGCTAAATTAAAGCCTAAGATGAAATAATATTAGAATATTCTGCAAGACTAAGTTTGAATTCCAACTTTACTCTTCAGGACAATTTTTAAATATGTTATCTATCTATCTAAATTTTTTAACAATCTAGATGACAAAGCCATCCTTAAAACCACTTATACATTAGAAAATTGTACAATTGAGTCTATAGGGATAGAGCTTAACTTACTATTTATATTCCAGTAGCACTCACTGTGTAAGACACTATCCACAGAAACAAACAGGCAGTTACATAGCATTTCCAATTACAATTTAAAAAAAAAAAAAAAAAAAAAAGAAAAAAAAAAGGACTTTACACTGATGTTCAAAAGAAACTACTTAAACTATGAAAAGCTATGAAAGGAACTACTTAAGCTATGTGAAGTATCACGTTGGCATAATTCACCAAAGTGGCTTGAAAAGTTGGGTCTAGAATTGACAAGTCAATTTAGTGTCTAGGTAAATTAGCCCAAATGAGGGGGAAACGTTATTAGCCAAGAAACTACTTAGCATGAAGTAGTAAAGCACTGCCCAGAACAGACTCTTCCTTTATGGTAACTGGACAAGAGAGGATGGAGCAAGGGAAATAATCAGGTAATGACCCCACAACTACATTATGTTATCTAAAACACATTGATGTTGTACTGGGTCTCTTATTTCTCCTATTTCTTGGCTGCTCTGGTTCCAACCCAAGCACCATTTACATGCTTCTTCACTATAAAAACCCAGTCTGCTTCTGGGGCATTAGCTGCATGGCTCTGTGGGCATACCTCGTCATTCTCAGAATCACAGAATTGTAGGAGTTGGAAGGGATATCTAAAGCTCATCTAGTTCAACCCCCTGCTAAAGAAGGTTCCCTGCAGTAGACTGCACAGGAAAACATCCAAGCAGATTCTGAATATCTCTGGAGAAGGAGATGCCTCAGCCTCTCTGTACAGCACTATTCCAGTGCTCTGGCACCCTCAAAGTAGTGAAGTTTTTCCTCATGTTCATATGTAATTTTCTGTATTCCATTTTTTGACCATCGTCCTTTGTTCTGTCACTGGGCACCATTATAAAGAGCCTGACTCCATCCATTTGATTCCTGGCCATTAGATATTTATAAACACAGATAAGATTTGCTTTCAGTCTTCTCTAGATTGAAAGATGCCAGGCCCCTAATCATCTTTGTAGCCCTCTACTTGACTCTCTCCTGTCTTTCTTGAACTGGAGAGACCAAAACTGTACAATATTAATCTAGTATTAACCCAGAACAAAATAGTATGTAGTAGGTACAGTGCAAATCATTCTCATTCATTCTGCCTGAGTCACATACAGCCTCATCTTAACCACATTCCCTCCCAGATAAAGCTTTAACATGTAATCACAGTCAAATTGTTTAATCCTGCAACATTAACCTTTGACTAAATATCTGGCCAAAGGGACTCTCTAAAATCTACTTCTAATGTCAGAAAATCTGAGACATTCATAGCCTAACTCCGCAAGCAAGTCATCTCATAGAGCCAGTCTGAAGAAGAGACCAAGAAATCTCTTATGGCTTCATGTTCACTTCCTGCATAGCATTTTGAACTTCATTTACCATCATTGTCTCATGCACTTGTTCTATGATTACAGTCATACACAGATGGAAAAGTACACATCCTAAAATACAATTTGGTCACTGGCACATTTTGACATCACACTCCAGGTTTACTTCTGAAGGAAAAATCACCAAAGTCATCAGACATTATTCAAAAAGCTGGCTGAAAGTCAGTCTGAAAATCAGGCTTTTTTATTCAGAACTAAGCTCTTTTGTAAATTAACCGGATACTTGAAAGTAAGTCTGCTTTTTGGATCCAATGTTCCTAACATTCATATGTTAGAACTGGAATTCTACATTATTTTCTTGAATAATACAGTTGTTGATACATATAGAGTTTTTCCTATAGGTATTCCATGTGTTTGACTGCCGTGAATTCTATACCATTCTCTTAGCACTCTACAGACTTGGACATAGTGACCAAGACAATGAAAAGAGCTTTTGTATTCCTGGCTTTTTTTTTTCCTCGTTCTACCCTGACTATGTTCTGTGAATTCAGAAATCTCATCTTTTCATTCTTTGCTTGGTTTAACACCTAGAAGAGGATATTAGTACAAGTTCTCATTCTCGGAATTAGTATGAAAGATCCAATTAATTCACAGTTCTAAAAGTAATAGGAGGTGAAAGGAAAAAAAAAAAAAAAAAAAGGTATGTTGATGTTAAAGTATTCTTCCTGTAAGTACATTTCAAATACTCCAAGAAGACAAAGAGTAAAAAACTTATTTTTCCTATTTCACCTCTAGAGAAAGAAAAACAGAATGTGCTTGAAAACAAACAAACAAAAACAAAAACAAAAAACTCCACCAAATATGAAAAAGTCAAATAAGATCTGAAACACTGGGTAAAAAAAAAAAAAATAGTATTGGTGACCAAAGTGTAGTGCAGTAATTGTAAGACAAAAAGAAGAATAAAAGAAGAGACTCAAGACAATAATGAGGAAAATGATAGAATAGATGAGAAAGTGTTTTCCTTACTCTAGGGCTTAGTAAAAACTTACACATGTCTGATTCCAGTAGTGAAGAAGCATTGCACTCTCTTCAACTGGGCTAATTCACATCAATTTAGGATGCTTTTCTCCAGTGCTGAGGCTCCTATGTCTTTATTTCTATGGAGAAGAAAGTAAAAAACGTAACCTCTCTTTTCTCACTGGAATTTTCCTTTTCCTTTTCCTTTTCCTTTTCCTTTTCCTTTTCCTTTTCCTTTTCCTTTTCCTTTTCCTTTTCCTTCTCTTTCCCCTTTTTTCCTTTTCCTTTTCTTTTTCCCTTCCTTTTTTTTTTTTTTTTTTTTTTTTTTTTACCCTTTAACTCTTTACTTATCCTTTACCCTATATAAGACTGTTGAGGAAAACTATGTGGTCATAGGAGAGAAAGTATTTGCTCTGAATTTATATCCAATGTATGAAACTTAGAGTAAGAGGTGGAAAGCGAGGTCAGTGTCATGAAGATCACAAACAGAAAACTGCAAAGTAAAATAAAAAGGCTGTAGTCCTTTCTATGTTAAAATTTTCCCTTGTGTGATGCATGTTTCTTGTCATGTGGTTTGGAATTACATTCAGCTACACACACAACATCTGGTAAAACTGCATTTATTTAACAGGCCTCACACTCTGCTACAAAGAAAAAACAAACGAACAAACAATACTCTTTCCCCAAATAACATTTACATATAAATTTTTCTATGTTTAGCCATATTATTTAAAAGCTTTAAGGATCTGCTGGACAGTACATGCTATCAGCTGTGTAAATGGTCTGCATATTCATGCATTTATGCATACATACTTATGAAAATATGCATTTACACAGTCAGATATGCGTTTTGACATTAAATATGAATTTGCATTTTTACATATTTACATACGTAAATGTATATTTACAAATAGTCATACAAATGCAGAATTTATTTCACCTTTATCCTAGAAATAAATTGCATAAACTATCTGAAAAACTTTGGGCCTGTTACCAAACCACAGTCCAAGAGCTAAATACAGAATTCATCTACAGTGTGCGTGTATATATTCACTCTCACTGCTGCATGCACATGCGTGTATGTGCCTATGTGTGCACATACATACACATACTGACAATTGCATACGATCTCTACACTATTCTTAATCAGTGGAGCATGATCTTCTTGTAAAAGAGCAAATGAAGCAGGAAGCACCCAGTGCTCCATAAGTCAGATGTTATCTTGATGCTCCAAGGATTTCTTAATTGGCTGAGGTGAGGTCAGGGGCTAAGATGACTTGAGTATCAATAATGCATGTAAAAATCCAGGAAGCATTTCTCAAATAAAATAGAAAAACTTTGAAATATTATCAGTGCAGGAGGACAGGATTATACACTGACTTGCAAGAAACATTTTCATGAAAAAAAAAAGAATATTCTTGGTAGTAAGGCCGATGAGAGAGGTCATGGGAAGAATTAATTCACTGTTGTGAAATCAGGTACTGTGTTTTTTTTTTTTCTACTTCTGCCTAAATATTTAATAAAATCACTTCATCTTTCTTTTTCCCTCCAACTTCCAGTGAAATTGCGAATGCTTTTCTTCAGGTGTTGGCCTTTGTCTAGCTCCAAACAATATCAAGATTCAAATCAGTAAGAGAGCAACTGAATCACACCTCTTCCGGGTAAGTATAATAGGTATGTAAATGTACAATCAGAGCTATTGATTTTAAGCCTCATCTGGTTATGAAATTAAAATAGAGAGCAATACAAATTAGTTAAGACTAATTTTATGAATCAATGTCAGCAACATCCCTCTGGGTTCACATCAGAGAACAAATGTAGCTCTTTGTATATTCATCTTAATTTTATACCAACTATTACATGAAAGTGTACAGGAATAGACCATCACCATAACCTGTGATTCTTCTCTAGTTTCCTACTCTCTGTTGTTTAAATGATCTTTACACTTAGTCTCTAAGACCTTTTTGTGGCAGTCTTTTGGTCCTGATATTTCATAAACTCAATTAAAATCCTGCTTTTAGTTTAGAACTAGGACTGCATACATTTGTAATTACATTTCCCCTGAACTTTGAAAATATTATACTCTTGTGATGGATAGTGCACTCAGTGAATGAACAAGTATTTATTTTATACAGTATTTGATTACTTTTTATGGCTGTAAATGTCTTCAGGACAAAACAGTATTAATAGATACCTTGTAAGAATTTAGTAGTCACTTAACCTGACAGAGTGTGTGCTGGGAGGCAATAATTTCGTTTTATTTACCAGGATGAATATAGCTTGCATAGGTCAGCTATGTCCTTTTCTTGCTGCTTGTACCAGAACATTTTCCATTGCTTCCTCTATACTTTGTTTTCATCAGAAAAACTCCTTCTACATTTTCTATTTCTCTTTCTTTCATGGCTCCCTTTCATTTCACAACTGGTCCTTTGCCTTCCTGACATCTTTCCACTTCCCTAGCATGTAAATCTATATTTACTTCCTTTCTTATGTAATTTTATTCCACAGGTCTAAGCTCCGTATTTCTTCATGTCCTATCTATTCCATTTTTGTTTAGCTGATACCTCACAATATTTGTTTTCTCATAATATTTGATTCCTGCTTCATTTCTTGGCCATCAGCAGTTGCAGTTTGATTGTGGACAGATATGACTGAATAAGCTGCTGTTTAAATTTTTTGTCATGGCCTGATTTTTAAACTGCATGGAAAAAGTAATTAAAAAAAAAAAGGATACCATCAACCTTCAGCACTTGTCAGCAAATTTCAAACTCATTTTGTTTAATTGAGTTTGGAAAAAAAAAAAATAATGCCACTGATCTTGACTTGGCTTTTAAGTATGTCCACAGACTCAGTCCAAGCTACTCTGGAACACTGAAACCTGGCAATGGATTTTGAATGTCCCTCTATCTCTTCAACTCTTCCCTGCTGTAGCAAATTTTCAGTAAGACTTGGCATGTCAGTTTATTTATAATTAATATACACCACTTAACTTTTCATTGCAGAATACCAAAGACCTACAGTTTCTTGTTATTTGGATGCTACCTTGCCAACAGAGATTAGGAGCTGAAGTTCTGTCAAGCACTGAACTTATTTATGGGGCCTGAGCAACCAGAGCAACCAGATGATGAAAAACAAATCGTTCTCCCAGAGCATAAATCTTCAGTGTCTTCTTTGAACTCTTTGTATGCAGAAAAAAAAAATTAAAAATCAAGACTTGTAATGCACACTGTGTTTATTCTGAATTAATACAAAGTAGACAGAAGTTAAATATTTAAGATATGACCCACACACTGGGGAAAGAATTTTTTCTTTTCATAAACAGTGTCAGATTTCAAAGATTTTTCTCAGTAAGTGATAAAATTCATATCTGAGAACATTTTTCTTTTGAGCGATCCTTGTGAAATAGAACTTCATACCTCAGAATTTTTGTTTGAAATTTCCATTGTAAATCAGGCTCTATGAACCTTATTAATTTTTTTAAAGAAAGAATTGATGTCTTTACCTTTATGAGAGGCTTAATGCAAACAAAGCAGCTTGGATAAAATAAAATCGACTCAATATTTTTCTTTTCAGTCAAAGCAAACTTGACCTACACCGCTTGTGTGAACCACATAGCAGGTTTACTTCAAATAATTTTTTAGGTGTGTCAGGAGGAAGCATGAGGAAAAAGGTAAAAATTAGTATTAAAAAATATATATTTTTCAGAAACAGCATGTCTGTTTTCACCAGTTAGAGTTCATGCAGAATTCCATGAAAGTGAAAGAAGGTGCTGTTAAAAGAGCTGAAGTTAATATTTCGGGTCCAAAGAAAAGATATGCTCCCCACATTCTCACATAGAGCTCACTGCTTCATTTCCCATTTTTTTCTGTCAGTAAATCTTTGAGTCCATTATTCATCTCATAAAAGTAAGACAATTCCAGTCTCACGGTTTGACAGTTGTTCTCCTTCCTTGACTATGTGAGCTGATTAAAATACCATTTGATTATTTTGTACAGTGTCCCGCTGCACCAGAGCAGTTAACATTTCATGCCTTTGGGGACATCAGAATACAAAGATGGCTACTAATACAGGTGAAGACCTGAAATAAATACCTTTTTGAGTATGTATTTTGATATATATATATATAATTTTTATATATTTATAAAATATTATAAATATTTTTAATATTTATAAAACACTATAAATTTATATTTATAAATTTATATATATATAAATTTTGATATATATTATATCTTATATTGTATATATTATGTATATATATAAATATATATAAATATATATAAACATATAAATATATATATATAGTATTGCAAATTAACTTTTGAAATCATGTGATATATTCCATGATATTTAATGTGTTATAGAAACTCTCAGGAGAAAGGTTATGTAGGTTATGGCTGTTGGCTGGTATACATTTGGAACATTTGGCAACTAGTAAGGCAAAAGGGACAGCTCAGATTTTTTATACAAGCTGATTAGTGTCACATGTCTAAACAGTCATTGTGTGCATTGCTAAGTGCTATTGCAACAATGTGCATTCTAAGGTAAGATAGTTCACATCTCATTAGGAGGAAGAGATTAGTTGCCAGTTGAGGAAAAAAAAAAGAAAAAAAAAGATTATTTACAGATGAAATTGAGAAACAATGGAAGATCTGATACTTGAGGGGGTTAAACTCTAAATTCCACTAAATAAGAATCAGCTGATCAGGTGTCTGGCAAAACCTCATTAGCGCTGTATTAAGAACTCAGTAGAGGATGATGAAACTTTTTGGAGATTACTTGTAAAATCTCAGCTGAAATTAAATTGAATGAAGTGAAAATTTGTCTAGAATATTTAAGAACTATTTGAAAGTTCCTCAAAACGCTATTGGGATAATCTATGAGAACTTTCTCTGGTCTCCACAGTACAAGAGAACCACAGATATACTAAAGAGAGTTCACTGAAGGACCACAAAGATTAGGAAGTGACTGGAGAATCCCTCCTGAGATGAGGAAAGGCTGAGAGAGCTGAGACTGTTCAGTCTCGAGAAGATGAGCCTGAAGAGGATATCAACAATTCCTAAAAATAACTGAATGAAGGCTTTAAAGAAGATAGACCCATACTCTTATCAGTGGTGCCCAGTAACAGGTCAGGAAGCAGTGGGCTCAAACTGAGCCACAGAGGACATCAGGAAACACTTTTCCTCTGTGTGGGTGATGTAGCACTGAGATGCTAAGGAATCTTCCTCCTTGGAGATATTCCAAAGCTATCTGGACATGGTCCTGGATAACCACCCTCAGAGGTCCCTTCCTGCCTTGACCATTTTGTGATTCTGTGAACTTACAGAGAACATGTACATTCCAGGAGAATCTGAAAAGACAAAAAGTGTTAATTTCTAAAGGGATAGGAAGGAGGAGAAAGGAAGGAGGGAATTATGGGTCACAATTTGAGTTCCTAAAAAGGCATGCACATGAATATAGATATTAAAATATAACTATATTCATATATATATACGTATGCATATGAAACAACTGTCACCACCACCACCATCAAAACTACATTGATTTTAAAGACTAAGGAATGTCAAGATTGTAAGTAGCACTCAGCAAAAAGTTGTCAAGAAGGAATTATATCAAAGCAACCTAAACGGATCTTAGTAAAAGGTGCAGAAGAAGTAGAAGGCATCAGAACAGGATCAATAAAGATACATTGTTTATAAAATGATAGTACTCAAAGTAAAAACAATTAAAAAAATAAATTGTTCTGCTTCTTATTGAGAATAGAACAGGAAGAAATGGGTTTAAATGACAGCAGGAAAACTTGGGTTGGCAAGGGGAAGAAATCTTTCCAACAACAGGCATAGCAAAGCTCTAATGTATACTGCCAAGGGATAATGTGCAAACTTCTGTCACTGAAAGTTTTCAAGACCTGGTGAAACTAAAAGCTGTCAAGAATAGGTTAGGCATGGCTGATCTTGCCTGTGGGCAGCTATATGGATTAGATGATCTCTTGGGACCCTATTTACTATGATTTCTGTGATTCCCATGTAAACATAACTCTTATGACTCAAATTCAATTCACATCTAGAAAATTATGTGAAGTATTTCAAGAACAAAATTAAAATAAAAACAAAACTTACACAACATAAAGAATCATTATATGTGATGTCATGATTTTACAAACTACTGAAAACTGACCTTCATAATAAAAGAGGGATGGGGCATGCCCAAATGAAGACATAGCTGTATGACAAACTTTTTCTTCTATGCCCTCAACTGACTACAGTTATGTTTCACAGCACATTTAGTTATTTGCCTTTTCCACTATTCAAACTTGTGAAAAAATGTAACAACTTGTCTGTAATTTAAGCATTCAACTAAGGTACATAAATTAGGGCATAGTTACCGTCCCTCTTTTTTGACTTAATAAAAGTGAAAGACTCTCTGTGCAGCCCCAGAATATTTGACTTGCACTCATTTTGGGGAGGGAGTGTAAGTGGGCTAAGTCCCTCATTCAAGCACATCAGTTAAGTCTCTGAAGCTTGGAATGATGAATGTTAAGGTCTGGGCCAGGTTAGCCACCAAAGTCAAAAGAGCTGAATCCAGGCTAACTCCTCAACACTTCACTCATCACCCAGGATAACTGCAGTCTGAAGATCAATTGGAAATTCAACAGAATAGTACAAAGATTCTTTCATAACAATACACCCTCAAAACCACTCTCTTGTCTCCCTGCTCTTAGAAACGTGTGAAAAGTGGTCTCCAGCAGCAAAGAGAAAGCTTTCAAAAATATTAAGAGTTCTATATAGTCACAATGAGATTTGAGGTTGCAGCGTCTGGGGAAAGTCACAGGAACTGCTATGATCCCTACAACAGTTGGATTGTTTTTCTTCATGAATTTCTTTCTGTTCAAGAATTCTGAATCCCTAAGGCTGATCCTATTGTTTCCTTCTTTGCAGAAAAAAGAGCAGTGTGAAGAGGTTCAGTTCTCTCACATGTACAGTTCTCAGAGGGGATCCGGGCCCTGTAGCAGGAAGTACTGAATGCTGTGCAATCTTGTGAAAGTTGCAGCCTTCTGTAGAATCCAGAGCTGTGGAAATTTCAGGCTGTTTGGATATGAAGCCAACAAATTGAACACCTACTTGAAATGAAATGAACTTCAAAATCTGTTGGGAATTGGGGATCATTATAGGTGAAGCCTGAAAAAGAGAGAGAATTATAAATTAATTTGTGTGTGCATGTATGCACATCTATGTGGATAGAGACAGACATAGTTATTTGCTAGAGTGCATGGCATTGCTAACTGTGACGTATAGCCAGCTGAGCTCAGCTTTACTTGAGGTCAAATATGTTCCATGCCTTCTCCGTTCTAGAGAAATTCAATTGTTAGTGATTGCTAGAGATCAGTTTCAACTGACTGTGCTCTGTAGCATATGCTTGTACCATAAGCATTTTAAAAATTATTTAAAACAAACAAACAAACAACAACAAACCAAAACAAACAAATGAAAAAAAAAAAGCAACAAACAAACAAACAGCCCCCCCCAACAACAGCAACAGCAACAACAAAATCTAGAAAGAATAACAGCCAGCGCAGTGCTTGGGTAGTAGAGTTTCTCACAGTGAACATATTATAGTGTCTGAAGGAATCCTAGACATGCAGCTCTGCATCAAGCAAAGTTTCCAGTGCAACACTAAAGTTAATATAACTGCAAATAGAGCTTCTTGTAAGTCTCAGTGTTTCTTGTGATCTGCTGATTTCCTGATATTATACCTTTAAAGTAAGGAAGTAAACTGTGGTAGTATCAGTGGGATCTGAAATCTAATTATTTCAGTCAAGCAACATAAAATAAAACAAAAGCACCAGGTCCTCATCAGAATGAACAAAGATAGTTCAAATCAGATTCACATCAACACGGGGAATCAAAAAGCTATTAAATAGCTGATAATGATATCTGCTGTGTAAACCAGTTTAACATAATGAAAGCATAGTTATTTTCCTTCTCTTTTACCTTTCTTTTCTTTCTTCTTCCTTTTTTTTTTTTTTTTTTTTTTTGTATTGTTCTCCTTCTAATAGAAAATGATTCACAGCTTTCTATTAGAAGGAAGTAAATGTATCCCTAAAAAGAAAAATGCATGTTACATCCTTTCTGGTAGGAGTGTAATTTACATATTTACATGTATATTAGATATTTTAGTTTTGACTGCAGTACCTTGTGTCTCTCCCTTTACTAATCGTATGATACCCATTTAGATTCCCCCTTTTTTTTTTTTTTTTTTTTTTTTTCCCACATTGTGGATTATAAATAGATTGCTTACACAGACTGATCTGTAGCTCTCAACTCTACTTTGTAGTTGCAGTTGTAGCTGTATTGGTACTTGCAGCCACAGTCATGGTGTCTGCTTTTGACTGCAGAGCTCTCCAATAGTTTGGGAACAGATTAATTCCAGAAATGAGCTGCTAAGTGTCCAACTGATGAGAAAGTAAATAAACAAGATCCACTCATTTCCATTGCTTACTCCGTTTAGTATGTGCTCAGGTGTTCATGTTTGGCTCAAAGACACATTTTTTCTACTCTACACTTTTGCATAACGGTTCCCTGGTGGCAACTGTTGCCAAGCTAGATAGATTCTCCTTACACAAAGGGTTTACTGCTCCATAGCCCACTGGTGAGGAGCAGGCCTTTAAGAAAGAGAAACTTAAGAAAAAGAAATTAATGGAGGTTTTAGTCACTTTCTCAACGACTTTGAATTTGTTAACTAGAGAAAATACTGAACTGGAAGGAGAGAACCTCTTGGACTAATCAATGCCTGAACTTTTCTTTCTGTTTGTTACGAAAACAGAGATACTGAAGGACAGTTAAATAAGATCTTGATAGCTAAGATTTTTTAAAGTTCATTCTGTTCTCAAAGCTGCTCTGCAGCTGAAGTCCAGCCTTGGCAGTACCTGAAGATCACTTTTCCAGCTTGATCATGAGCACCATACTTTTAATAGAGTTGGGTAGTTAGGGTTTTAAGAAATCCATACCTAAATTCCTTTAAGAAGCACACAATACCTTTTCCTTTTCTCTCCAAAACAATCAACCTTCACAAGGAGTGTCTGAGATCAGGCTGCTCAACAAACAGAGACAAGAGAAGAATTTCTTCAAGTTTCCTCCAGTAGTTCAGGTTTGAGAAATCTACAACAGGATGCAAGTATAGTTTTTGATGCTTCCTCTGTTGAACAGAAATACTTCAGACAACTGAAGCCTTTTCTAGACTTCTGTAACTTTAGAGCAAAGGTTTTGAGATAAACTGAATAATATATATTCTCTCTAGACATCATAGAGTGCAATATAGATATGATATGTATTTCAGTTCAGCTCTTCCCTTGTAGGAGTTAATGACAGGTGATATTTAGAAATGGCTCTGATCATTCTTCACAGACTGAAAAAATGAACAGGGCTGTGAAGAAGTCACAAAGCATTTTGTATCATCCTTGTAACACTGAGATCACTATTACATTCTGAGGTAACAAATGACTCTGATGTCTTCACCTTTTTCTTTTACATGTTTTTGGTTTTCTTGCATCCAGCATTGTCATTTAAATATTCTAAGCCAAGTATGTAATTGAGAAATGATAATTAGAATATTTCAAAATCATTATAATGGAATTATATTATATTATATTATATTATATTATATTATATTATATTATATTATATTATATTATATTATATTATA
>JAPSGF010000167.1:457912-495878 GCA_035772895.1 Perdix hodgsoniae
TTTTCTTTTCTTTTCTTTTCTTTTCTTTTCTTTTCTTTTCTTTTCTTGTCAGTAGCTCTGTAAATATTTTTCGGAAAAGAAAGACATTAAATATGCCAGAATTTAACAATTCTATTATTGCATTTGCTTCTATGTTTATGAGAGGTAACACTTCTGTTAGACAGAATGTTGACATTTACCTGGGTGTTCAGTCTTGTTCAGTTTTTGAACCAATGCTCTTCAGGAAAATTAAGAAATGTGATTTCTTAGAGAGGTAAATTGATGTATACTTTAAAGAGAATCTGAAGATGAAGACCGTACCAATATTCAGTTTCTGTTATTTGAACTTGTACTTCATTCAGAAAAAGAATTTGTTGTGTTGGAATACTGAGAGGCAAGAACTGCATGCTTACTGGTCTTTTCCAAATGCAGACTTCTCAGGTAAATAAAATATTTTATCTTTTATACATGAAATTTTAATTTACCTTCCAATTGCCCAAGTTGACTGATAATGGTGAAATTACTCAGATATTTTGCGAAGAAATGAAACCATTTGATAACATTATAAAGATCAAGTACTCAATCATAGCTCTTTATAGACAAATAGAGAAACACATTAGATTATTATTAGGTTTATTAATTTTTATGACACTTTGATATATAGCACATACCACCTAGTACTTACATGTATTGATCAGAGGTTTCTGTCCATTGCTTTATAAAAGTACCTTAAGACATCAGTAACTGAGTGGTTCTGACCACCTTTCCTTTATTAAAAGTATCACACAGTAAGAGGGGGCAGTGATATAAACACGATTTCCAAAAAGTAATGGAGGTGCTTTGGAAAACTGAACCTTGATTATGTGTTGATTAACTAATATTAAAGAGAAACAAACTAAGAAGTAGAAAACAAAGCTTCTTTTATTTGGACAAGCCTTGGGGGAAAAAAAAAAAAAAAAAAAGGCAAGCCAAGGCAAGGCAAGGAAAAGAAAGGAAAAGAAAGGAAAAAAAAGGAAAAGATTGATAATGTTTTCTGAAAACCTGTTAATTTTGCACCAAGTATAACAGATTAACTCAGAGAAAAGATTACTAAACTTGACTAGACAAAGAACAACAGTAAGAATAAATTGGGAGTTTACAAGAACTGTAAAAAGAGGTATCAGCAAAGAAAACTCCACCAGTGAGGTGTTCAGTCCTTCTGAGGATATCTTAAAAAGTGAAAACTTCTACAGCTATATGAAAACAGCAAGGACAGCAAAATGGGAGTCAGAATACAATGGGGATGTAGTAAAGATTGGGAATTGCTTTCAAAAAAGAAGAAAAAAAAAAACCAAAAACCAAAACAAAACAGAAAAAAAAACCCCACCAGAATATTCTTTCTTCAGTTTTCAGTAAAATAATGGTGCTTGGCAATGTCTGTCCCACAGAGATCATCTCCACTGACACAAGAGACTATTTCCCCTACTATGCAAGAAAAGTAAGAGTCGTAATTATATTACACTTGCTTATTCGTTTGTACCTATTTATGGGAACACATGAAGTTAATTTGCATTCAAGTAAATTCAGTTTCACCCATTGTTAACACTCTGGGGTTACTGTAGCTATCGAAAACTCAGATCTCCTTTGGTTGTTTTTTTTGTTGTTTGTTTGTTTGTTTTCTTTTGCTTGTTAGAATCTCTATATTCAATGCATTTCTTTCGTGTGGATTATTCGTCACTTCTAAACTAGTGGCAGTATTAATCAGCTTTTTTAATTGAATGAGTTTGATTTCCTTGGTTTCACATCCCTTTAAAAGCCAAGTTAAGAAAAGATCAAGCACGCTGCTAATTTGGTAATTTAAAACTTCTCATTTTTCCCTACAGGGAAGTGAAAAGGTGTATGGGAGGACAGAGCTTTCTCTTTGCACTCAGTATGTTCTGCCATATAAAAGCAAAGCCTCCTGAGAGGTGGACTCTACTCTCTCAAGTTTGCACCTTCTTTGCCAGAAGTACTAGCTGACATAATATTAGCAGAGATTATTAGCTATTCTTTTAACTGTTTGTTTATGATAAAGTTTTTTTTTGGGGAAAAAAAAAATCAGGAAGAAAAAAACACAGAAAAATAAAACTTTAACAAAAAAAAAAAGATAAAGCAACTATAAAACTGCAGAAAATGTGCTAAATGAACAAGGAGGATACAAACTTTCATAAATCTTTATGCAGATAGTGTATGTGCATGCATATACTTTATATTCATAGATCACGCTAAAGTAATGCCTTCTATTTATTCGCATGGAAAATGCAATAGATATAAAGAACACAACAGTATTTGATAAATTCTCAGATACAGAACTCTATTTTTCAACAGTCACCACCATTAGCTACGTGTTGTCACCAGTGATGAACAAGAGCCTGCATGCCGCGTGTGTTAAAATCTGTATGGTCCTCTAGCTTGTCTTCTGTGTCACTTTCACTTCACTCTTGGCACTACTGGAATGCACCACCCACTGCCTCACTGTGATCACATCCACTGTTTGGTCTCCATAAATGTTCAGCAAGCATTGGTGAATGTTAATGGATGCTGTTTTTTCCTTATTAATTAGAAAATAGAAGTAATGTCCAATGGTTTAAAGACAGGGAAAGTTTTAAAATTTTACAAGACATTCCCTACTAGCTTTTTTTGTGTTTCTTTTTCTTAGTTGGTGTTCACAAGATGAGAGAAGGCTATTTAGAGGGACTGACTATATAATCAGAAAAGGTATGAACTGAGGAGACTTCCGATAGAAATTAGAGGATTTCTTTTGAAAGTAGCAGGTTTCTGGAAACACAGAGCAATAACAAAACAAACCAAAACTAATATAAATGAAAACACACACACACACAAAGCCCCAGTGCCCTGAAACCAAATGTTCCCTCCCCAACAACAACAGCAACAGCAACAACAACAACAACAAAGAGCTAACAAAACAAGTCAAGAAAGAAAGTATAAATATACTTCATTTTAAGATAGCCTTGACATGGGCTATGAAATTTGTCTCAAGATCGGGCATCAAGTGAGATTTCTGAATCAGGTACGTTGCTCTCTTATTTGGTCTACTTTTTGCTTGTTAAAGGTCCTGTTCTTTGCAGAGTTAACTGAGTGCTACATATGAACTGTGAATGTCTCTGAAAACCTACAGACTTTAGTGCAATTTGAAATTGAAAGCAACCTTTTAAGTGTGATACAAGAGCAGTTTTAGTCCTCAAAGCATTGATTGGTGACCTGAATGCACACCTTGTTGAGATGACAAGACTTCCTAAGAATCCATACCCAAATCCCTGCAAATTTCACCTGCTCTTTTCATCTCTTTGAGCTGTACTGGATTTTCTAAATGTTTTTAAGGGAAAACCTTTCTACTAGGACAAGCAAATGTCACGATTGCCTCTGTAGAAGCAGCAGTTTGTACCCTTCCCCAACTTTATTTTTTTTTAATCAAATTTGTCCTTCTTGACTTTTATTCACTGCTGATTTGCTGCTTTGAAACCCAAAAGCAAATATTTTCTTATAGAGCTTCCTGCACATGGTACTTTTTTTCTGGAAGAAGGGGACAAAAAAGAAAGTTTGATAAAATTGACCCATACAGAAGAAGACATTTATTGATCAGCTCCCCACTGTGCAGAGGAAGCAGTGAGATTGGATGTTGCTTGCTCTGCAGGGCAGGGAAGATGTTGAGGCTCTTTCAGTTCCCACCTAACATCTTTACTTGAGAGTAATTCTTGTATTCCATGGAACCTGGAGTCCCCAAAGAACAGTCTGAATCTGTCTGGAGGCTTCATTTCCTACCAATGAGTGGAAACCAGAGCTGGCTGCCTGTTGAGCAGTGGGATGAGGAGAGAGATGCCCCTTGTCTTCCTTCACAGAGAGAATACTAGCTCTCCTTTGACACCACTGCTGAGATGGGGACAGTGTCCAGGACTACCTCAAATTGTAATTTATATAGTTAAGCAATTGCATATTTTAAAGGAAAAAAATATCAGGGAGGTTACACTATTTTGAAGAAACTCTGCATAGTATGTTGTGGTTTTGTACGTATAGGACAGAACTAACAATGAAAAGTGACTTTCCTTTCCTTAATGGTCCTTAAAAATAGACCATTAAGAATAAAAAAGTGGCTTCTTCTCCTGCCTTGCATACACAATCAGAGACAAGGGATCTGATTTTTCCATTATGTAACTAGAATATTAAAAAAAAACGTTGAAAAACTGTCATTTTAGCTGTTTCCTAATGTGCATATAATAATTACCTGATAAGGTGTTTTCTTCAGTGCTATTAGTTTGTTTCAACACAGTATTTCAGGAGCCTCAGACATTTTTCCCTTTGTTGACTCATTAGCACCAAAGTGCCATTTCTAAAAGGTTGTTTATAAAACCCCAAGAAAAACAGAATTTGTTATCTGCAGACATTGAAAGCAGATAATTAAGAGGGGTGCGAATATGTCAAAGTACTCTTTTTTTTTTTTTTTTTTGGTGGCTATGAGAGATCATAAAAAAAAAAAATGGCTAGAAATTTTTGATTTGTGAATAAGAGATGAGAAGATTCACACTAGCAAAATCAAAGCATGTTGAGTTCATATTTTCCTATAAGAATCTCTGAGGTCATATTTCTGTTTCCAGACAGCGTCTGAATAGCAGACATAGCAAAATATATACAATTGCAAACGAGTGGTATATATACATATATATTTGATTATTCAGTATCCTCACAAAAAAAATTGCTCAATTTCTAGCATTTCACATTTGTATGTCTACCTTTGGAGGCATTTTCAGCAATCTAACAGGCTTACCACTACCAATATTTTTAAGGTCAAGGCTGCTGAAACAAACAAACAAAAAACACTTCAAAGAAAATGTCAGAAGCCTATTCAGACACTCCATGGGCTTACTGGGGAAAATGCAAATATTTCAGAATAGCAGTGACCCGTTTAGTGTGTGTGATATATCACTATTCATCTTTTTGAACTTACAGGTGAGTATAAAATCCGACTTATTCTTAAGCTATATGAAATAAATGTTATTTGCAGAGCGATAACTCACACTGCATATTAAAGTGATTTCCTCCATTTATTGCTTCTCTGTGTTTTTACACTGCGGAAGACAAGGTAAAACAGCCTTTAGAAATAAACACAATGTAATGAGACAATTTGTTTCTTTTCCATTCTTTTGCAGTTGAAGGTAGGCTGTGAGGAGTAAAAATAAATAAATAAATGTAATGTGCAATTAAACTTGACAATGCATTATATTTGACTGTAAAAACTGTTAAGTCCTTGGAGCTTTGAGAGCTTTGGATAACTCTGTGTGGTTATGACAGCATATATGAGTGAGTTTTAATTAAATTAGTGTCTACACTCTCTGCCATGGTGTGATACATAACACAAACTATAAGCCACATTTTTAACCTGTGAGTAAGATCATCCTCAACCTTCAGAAGGCAAAGAAAATAAGGAGTTCTTCAACCTTAAACTAAACATGCAGGATCATTTGCAGACTTTGACTGTACTCTAAGGGGGCAGAAAAATTTGTCTACTACAAAGCAGATGCGCAAACATCAGAAAGCAGGATTTCTACAAAGCAGCTTACCTTTGACACTGAATAATTGATCTGTCTGTCAAAGTGCAGTGGTAGGTTTGACCTCAACACTAAGCTATTGAGAAATGTGCATCTAATTTTATGCATGTTTTGATTTTGGTAAAACCTGTCAGGTAAAGTACAAATGACCTAAAGGCATGTTTATATAGACTTATCTATAACTGCAAGTACTTGAGTAATGGATGGAACTGTTATTTCTTGAGCAACTATTTTCCTGAAACTTGCTCCTCGTAAATGGATGTGTGGCATGGAATGGATGTTTTATTGCTAATGCTCCTGAAGTTTATAACAAGGCTATCCTACAGGCTAATGGCAAAATAAGCTATGATCAGACACTGTAGCAAAATGTAAGCCAACAGTATTCAGCTTTTTTTGCAGATTGGTGCTTATTTTCCAACTGATACATAGATTCCTTTAGAAATGTAGGACATCTAGCACAAATGCCTCAAAACTTACTTGTCTGAAATTTCTTCCTTACTTGTCCTTCTTGGTTTTCATAGAAATCCATGCACCCTGCAGATCACAGGTAGAAAACTTCTCTATTAAATTCAATTTTTTAAAAATGCATATAATGTCTTTCAAATTTATTAATCAGACCACGGAATTTAGCTAAGAAATGGAAATAATTGTCTCATTCAGTTTCATATAGATACTCAGCTCTTAAAATCCATTGGATTTAAGATTAATAGAAAATACAAATTTAGAGAAAATTCCTGATTCACTTGCTTGATGTTTTAGTACTATACATGTGAAATCATTCTCAAACTAAATTTTTAATTTCCAGATGTGAAGTTTACTTGCAAAAATGATCTTTGTTCCTGGGTGAAATTATGATTTGTTCATGTTAGCTGTACTTTTCAGAAAATAGATGTGTGTTGATACTTTAGAGACCAGTTTGTTCCTTATTCAGAAACAACTGTTGGTTTATGATTTTATTACTTTTCTTCTTAAAAAAAGTGAACAAACAAACAAACAAACAAAAAAGATTTTTAGAGAAGAATTTCAGTTTTCCTTATATTTGCTGGAACTGAGGGACATTTTTCCTAGCTTTCACTGCTCCAAAAATGTAAATAAATAAATAAATATTAGATAAATAAAAGGAGACTTTATATTTTTTTTGTTAAATAATTCTGACAAGATGTATAATTATTAACTAGTTTATTGTTGCTACCCTATATAATGTTTTCATTTAAGAAGTCATATAGATGTTTGATGACCAGTTTGAAAACAGAACTAAGATTTTGCCTCCACACAAACACTGTAATCCATGTTCCTTCTTTGCTCTGGCATTTCCTTCCTCCTTCCTGTCCACTGAAATGTAAAAATATATCGTTTTAATTTATTTTTATTTTTTAGTTTTGTTTTGGGATATAAACAGGTAGAGAAAAACAGTGGCTTTAAGAAAACTCCAGGAAATTATGCTTTTTCACTGTTTCTTTTCTTACATCACTGTGACACAGATACTTAGTTATTTCACATGCTGTTTTCATGATTGCTTCTGTTGTACTTTCCCTTCCGTTAGCTGATGGACAAATACTTTGCATGTAACTACAATTATGATTGTCATACTACTGAGTATATGCCTCTTGTTACAGACCAGTGATATATACCCAAGGAAGTTAAAATACTGTTTTCAAGTTTGGTTTGTGGGCTTAACTGTCTTAAGAATAGCATGTTATAATCAATCGCATGAGTGTCCATTTATAAAGAGAAAAAAATGGAAAAATCATGGGAAAATCTATTTTGGAAGGGATCCCTGGGAAGCACCTGCCACAACCTTCTGTTGAAAGGAGAGATTTATTCAGTCTTACCAAACTGAGTCTTGAATACTTGTAACAGGGAGATTCCTTTGTGCAGCCTATGCAAATGCTCAATTCTTCTCACAGTGAAAGATTTCTACCTTATATACAAACTACATTTCCTTGGAAGTAACTTGTGCCTATTTTTTATTCTCTTGTTGCCATTAATCTTCATGAAGATGGAAACTTCATCTTCTCTTTTAGGTATTGGAAAACTGTAATTAGCACACCCCTGAACTTTCCCTTCACAAATTGAAATCCTCCAACTTTTTTCTTATGTCATGTTTCCAGTGCAATAAGAACCTAGCTGGCACTCTACTGGGCCCTCTCCATTTTTTTCCCAGTGTCTTCTGAACCAAGGGAATGAAAACTGGACACAGGATGTGGACTAACGAAGTATGATCAACATTAGAATTACTGACAATTCTAGCTCTTGTTAAGTAACTTAACAAGAATTAGTAATTCATTTGTTTTAAATATCAAGCTTTCAAAACCTGAACAGTAAGGTGAATGCTTACAAGAAAAAGCAAATCCATCTGCAAACAGTAGGCAGATAAAAAATCACTTTTATATCATAAATCCAGAACAATTGTTCTTTATTTTTTAGGTATAAATAGCAGTAGGAGAAAAAAGGGTGAAGTTCTATTTCCGGTGAATGCAATAACTCTTCACTGGTAAATTTTTATCCATGACTTCTATTTCAGGTGAGGTTCTAGTAGCTATTATTCAGCATTTTTACTCCAATGCTGATAATGACATTTTTGTATTATATATTGTAAAATATGTAATGTGAAAGAATTTAGCAATTATGTGAGTATGAATGTATGAAGACAATTTAGTGATTACATAATAGACATAAATGAGAATATAAATAAGGAACTTGCAGATAGAAAATTTTGGGTAGGTGTTCGGAGACTTCTGTGCCTGAACAGATGACTAATTGATATGTACATAATAAATGTACAGATTATAAAGTATTCAATTACTCCTTCCTCTTATGTCTTCCTAAAATTTCTGGTTTTTTTTCTACTCCTTTGCTGTTGGCACTCATCTTCCACAGCCTACACAATAGAGAAGAGCTTGTTATAAAGAAAAATGTTTTTTGTTTTCCAGGGCAGCTATTGGCACAGGCAGCCCAAAGTAATTGTGGAGTAGTGGCCTCTGGATGTTTTCAAGAAAAGGGCAGAGGTGACACTGTCAAACATGGATTAGTGGTTGTGCAGTATGGCACAAACATTGCCTGCTGAAGAAGGAAAGGTATCGTGCAAGACTGGAGAACAGGGTGGGATATAGGTCTGGTAGCTGCCCTCTGGTTGATTACAAGAATTACCCCGAGCAGTGAAGATCTGATAAGGCCATAGCTATGCCTCCATCACATTTAATACATTGTTATGGTGCATCTGACCTGTGTCAGTGAAGTATACTGTAATCCTGTCTTCTCACTGGGTGAAAAAAAACAGGGAATGGAATAGGAAGGTGGATTTGGTGGTGATAGGTTGGACTGGATGATGTTAGTGATTTTTTCCAGTCTTGATGATTCTGTATAAAAAGGCTTTTACTTCAGAAATGTTAACATAAACAAATTAAAAAAAAAAAAAAAATCAGAGAGGTGAAATTCAAGCTGTTTATTCACTTACGTGTATTCTTTTCCTAACCTGAACTGCTTGTGACTTGTTTTACTTGGATATAGAAGGAAAAAAAAAGCTGAAAAATTAACTCCATGTGAAAGCAATTCACCTTGCTACACTTTAATAATACAGTTAGCAAAATATTTAAATTTTCCTTTCTTCTAGGGATGCCTCTGTCAGAGCAGCATTGAGAGGGTTAATTTGCATGTTCCTATTCTCCTCTTTCTTATACTCATGAATCTTTCAGATGTTGGATCCTTTAGACTTACTAGGTCTTAGTAATACTTCTACAAAGTACCCTTGTCTAGAGAAACGTTATATTATATAATACTACACTGATGATGGTCTACTAATGACTTCCAAGAATTCCCTCAGCCTTTTGGTTTGGAAAGCTAGTATGTTACATCAAAAGTCCCATTGTTTGTCCCAGTGTTGTGGTATTGGGATTTTGGTTGTTGGTATTCCACATCAGAACAACATGTAAAACAATGGGCATTAAGAGTTAATATTCTGGTTCTGTGGACTGCCTTTTTTGGCATTTTGGGTTCTTGGAGGGGAGGAGCAGCATTCCCAGAGGACCTGGTGCACAGAGGAAGAAAGGTGGACCTCCTGGCAGGACATCAGCTGCTCTCCCTCTCGTGGACTTGCTCTCTCTTGGTTTGCTTTGGAGAAAAGCACGTGCTTCCTCTGCAGTCTACTAGCATAAGACTTCATGTTTGGACACTCTTTTCTCTCTCATTTTGCTTGATTTTGTTGGATTTAGTAAATTGATGTTCCTTCTCAGATCGTTGCCCTTGTTTTTTGTTTGTTATCTCCCTACCCTTCACCCTCTCCCTGTCTCACAGAGTCTGCACATGGCCTGCCTCATTAGTAGTACCTTGCCTCATTAGTCACAGGGGCCAGGGGGCTGGTCATGCCATGCTAGAAAAGGTGGGCTGCTTTTATTTTCCCCTCTCTTTTGTCTCTTTCCGGGTCTGTGCCCCTGTCATGGACTCAGATCTAGAGATAACTCCGTGACACCCCACATGAACATTTTTAGAAGGGGATTATCTACTAAGTTTTCTAGGATGGATATTCAGCTTTGCAGATCTCTGTAATGCAATGGCATTACATCGATACTTACAGAACCCTATAAGTATTTTAAATCTGAACTTTCATCTATGTAGCACATGAGTCTGTACATGCTGAAATTTAATGTGGAAAGCATTGTGTGGAAACCATAAAAAAGGAACTGATACCTGACCAGAAGTGAATAACCTACACCAATTCAAGTGGATGCAATAGGTTTTGCAAAACACTATTACATAATTCCCTGATAAAGGAGTATATTTGCTGAGTACCAAAGCTTTCTGCATAAGAGATCTCTTCTGCAATTTGTCTTATCTGTTACCTAACTGAAGTGATGGAAAACAGAAAGCAATATTTTCTGTTAGTTTATTGCTTTGGCTCAGGGATTCTCATATTAGAGTTAACAGCCGCTGAAAACAGCAGGTGGTTATTTCCAATGGAAATGAGCAGCTACTAGACTGGAGGATCCTCATTTACTTAAACCCTGTGCAGCACTTCTAGGAATATTATAAACTGTGGGGTCTTTCTCATTTGTCCTTGTTTTAGCTGACATTGTCATTCCTGACTATACTGTGAGTGTAAATGATGATCTAATGTCACTTCTATAATTACTTGGCACCCTGAATAAGCCTTAATCCCCCTGGGTCAATAACAGCTCTCAGTTTGACAGTCAATAAACAAGGTTCTGACGATTGCTGCAGTTTCACTTTTTTTTTCTTTTTTTTTTTTTTTTTTTCTAGCTGGCATTTTTAGTAAATGCTGTTATACTGTTCAGGAATGGCTCAGGACCACTAAGGAAAAAAGCTTTTCAACTCTTACAAGGGCTTCTAACATGTAGGGCCCAATTCAGCTCCAGTGGAAGATTTGAGAATGACTTCAAAAGAAGCAAGGTCCTCAAATTGAGATGCTGCTCTGAGCACAGCCATGAATGACCTGTCTGTTGAAGCCTCTCCATATGCCTCAACATTTTTGAAAGAACTTGTTTTTTGCTGCTGTTGCAATCTATCCAGGTGAATCCAAGTCATTCGGTCATGAAATAAAATTAACTTTGTTACACTCTCTGCCCTCAGATGATATCCAAAAAGGACAAATCCAAAAGCTGTTGTACACTAGTGTCTCTGTAGTTTTCTGCTGATCTGAAGACCACCAATTATTTGCTGCTCAGTGACTATTCAAGGCTTACCTCCCCAGTGACTGTCTAAAGGTCACGTTGACCATATATTTAATTGTAAGTTCTCCTATTTCCTTCATATTTGTCATTATGGGAAAAATACCTTCTTCTGCAGTATCTTACCATAAATAAATTCAAGTACCATTGTTTAAGAAATAAAAAGCAACTAGCTCTTCCATTTATTCCAAGCCCAAGAAAGACGTTATTGGATGGTAGGACTAATTGTGCTGCAACTGGAAACATCAGTCACTGCAAAAATGACATAAACTGGGGTTACGTTGAGGAGGTTGAGCAGCAAATGATAAATAAATAGCAGTAGTAAAGAAATATGCCAAATTTTCTGCAGTGTAAGAGCAGAGAAATGAAAATTTGCGACTTCTTGAGTGATTTAGCCTTTCAACAGACTTACATGCCATAGAAACTCAAATTCATCTTGACTTCTGATCCATACAATTGAACTAAGAAAAACAACAGTATGTATATAAAGGTACGTATATATATTCATGAAAGAGAAGGGAAAGAGAGAAAGAGAAAGTAACACTAACAAAGTGATCAAAGAGAAGACGGGGAAAAATATTCTAATACATGTGGATCAGATCCTTTTTTTTAGTCTGAGACTGGTAGTCTTCCATTAGTAGAAGGCAGGAAATAAAGTTACGAAGTCTTGAAAGAATTATTTTCATCTTCAAATCACTTATATTTATGTTATTTATATTTGCTGTATATCATTACATTCATTATTTATATGTATTTCTTGTACACAGATCTAGATAGCTTTGGAGTCAATGGCTGAAAGTTGGTATTATAAAGAGTAATAGGTCAGCTGTATCACTTTCGGAAAACCTGTGCCTGCCTACTAGAAATTAAAGCGCAAGGGCAAATTAATATTTGCCTAATTGAAAATCTGTGCTTTGAGAGAGCCAACTTGTGCAGATTCTAAAAAGAAATACCCTGATATATTACATTCAAACACAGTATTCTGATTCCAATTGATGTCCTCATTAACACACTGAGAAAGTTAAAGGTAGAATTATTGTCACAGAGACTAGGAGAAGAAAAGGGAGTTGTTTTCTTTTGGCTTGCATTGCTAAGTATCAGAGACATTCTGAAGTCCCATGTCAGGGAGCTTGTTGATATACAGACAGTTTCCTGGGCAGTTTAGAAGATTGTCTTGGGACTGTTATAAAAAAAATGCATGAAATTATATTGCTCAAGATACTTTCCAATGTGAATAAATATTTAAAACCATGAAAATAATTTCTGTACTCAGTTAGGTAACAAACAGGACAGAAAAGCACTTCTAACACTCTCAGGAGTAAAAAACTGCTGCTTTAACTGTATCATCTGTAATAAAATCCTTAAACTTTTTCCTACCAAAGTACCCATACCACTTATTGGCATCTCTCCCTGTGGCTGAGGCTTAAGATTGCCATCCCTGTAGTTTCACAACATTTCCACAATAGAAGAAAAAAAACAATAACACACCTTTATTTTTCTACATATCAGTAAAAGAACCTTTATGAGAAACCAAATACAGCAGGAGAAATAAGTGGGAAAAATAGAAATGTAGACAGCTTTCATTATTATTTTGTCCCCTCAAATGATTACATTACATTTCTTGATCACTGTTCTGGCAGGAACCTTGCACAGGCATTCAAAGACTGACTCTCTTAGAAAGTGCAAAAATAAATCTGTGAGGAACTGGGAGGATCCACCAATGGAGAGATAACAGACGACCTTCTGAAGGAAGATCAGAGAAGTTATGGAAGCAGAGGAGACACCTCTCCAGGACACAATAAACCTGCACCAACAGGCTATAGACAATTGAATGGAATAGCCCCCAACTTTCTTCATCACTTCTAATGTAGGACTGAGAACATTTACTCTTTGTGCTGCCATCCACGTCTTTCAGAGCAGGAAACAGTATAATATACATCTTTAATAACTGCTTGCTAGACAAGTTGAGAATAAAATGAAGTATGGCACTACTTTGAGTTCTAAAGTTCTCCTTATGCTGTTCTTGTTTGTTTGTTTTTGTTTCAATTCCAAGGAAATATAATTCACTATTTTTCATTATTTATAATGATGCCTTTCAGAAATTTTTGGATAGTAGGAGATTTTCAAAATATGTTTCTCATCAGACTAATAGATTACGTGCTTATACATTTGTTTTCCATTTAATGATTAAGTTCCATTCTTTTTACTTTTTGTTGTTGGTGGTGGTTTTGGTATGCAGTAAAAACACTGCAGTTACAAAATCCTTGCACCATATAACCATACGTGTTAAAACATTATTTGGGTTTTCTTATCAAAGAACCATCAACAGCAGTACTGCATATATGGTTTATTCTTATCATTCAGGCTGCACAAATAATAAAATATTTTTTATAACACACAACTTAGTGATTTTTAAAAAATATATCTTCTAAGTCTAACACCTTGACAGCTGACTCTAAAAAATACCCTTCTTGAAGACCACTTTGTCTCTGTCCAACTGTTATCTCCCTGAAAAGGCACTCCTCAGACATGGAAGTATGCCGAAATGCCAAGAGTATTGGACTTCATGATATCTAGACTCCCTTGAGATTTTTCCCAAAGAAAGATCTTACTGAATTTTCCCAGATACTAATTGAAATTTTTCTCCTTCAAAGAATTAAACCATAAACTGTTCTGTTCAGAATTATTGCTGTTATTTTTATACATTTAGTATATGAATCCAAGAAAAGATTTTTCTCTTGAAAAAGTCTTGTAGATGTGAGGACCATTCACTTTTCCATATCAGCTGTTGACGTGTTATTACACTCCAGGTTGCACATTGGTGCCTGCAGAAAGTCAGAACAGTTTTTTATTCTTTTTTCCCTGTATTTACATGTACAGACGTGATTGGAAAAAGGATGGGGATATGATAAACACCCCATTCAGGCAAGCTGCTGTGCCTAGCTTGTCCACAGATCTCAGTCCTGCACATATGGAGCTATCTTTCCATCATTAGTTGGTGACTGCTTGTACTCAGAATTTTTCAAGCTTCTCCTAGAGAAACTATCTGATTACGGTTTACACAGGTATGCAGTTCACTGGGTGTCTGGGTTCCAACAGTTGTAGTGAATGGAGTTCAATCCAGTTAGTGGCCAGTCACAAGTGACATTCCTCAAGGGTTAGAGCTGGGGACAATTTTAATATTTTTATCAGTGATCTGTATGAGGGGGTTGAGTGCACTCTCAGTACGTCTGTAGACAGCATCAAGTCAGATGAGACTGTTGATCTTTTTGAGGGTAGAAAGGTTCTGTAGAGGGATCTGGATGAGCTGGTTGATGGGCCACATCCAGCTGTATGACATTCAACAAGGCTATGTACTGAAAGATATACTTGAGTCATAGCAATTCAGTGCAGTGGTATAGGCTTGAGGAAGAGGTCAGTAACTAAGAGGCTGTGTTTCATAGTCCCTGGAACACTTTCAATTGAGTGTTGAAAGCAGGGGTACGTTTCCAACTGCATTGCTCTCTTGTTGCTGCATTATCAAATTGTATGACTTGGATATCAAAGCTGCACTGGAAAATTTGAAAATATAGAAAAATATTCTATTTTCTTCCTGTGCTACTGAAGTTTATTTGGGCTTACTCTTTTTATATATAGTTAAATGGGACTAATGCATTTTTCTTTAACAAAGGAAGCCCAGTACAGGCATAGCCAAAATAGGAAGCTGAGTGAAATGCCTGAGAATGGAGATTATAGCAGTTTGGTTATGATTAGATATAGTTTCTTTTTCCCTTACCCTTCCCCTCCCTTCCCTTCTCCTTCCCTTAACTCTCTCCTCTCCTCTCCTCTCCTCTCCTCTCCTCTCTCCTCTCCTCTCCTCTCCTCTCCTCTCCTCTCCTCTCCTCTCCTCTCCTCTCCTCTCCTCTTTTCCTTTTCCCATTTTCCCTTTCTTTCTCCCTTTCTCTTTTCCCTTACTTACCTCCTCCTTTCATTGAAAATCTCATGCCAAAGTTTATTTGGTATTTACCAGTGAGACAGTACAACCATGTCTTTGTACCAAATAATTTCAGATTGCTTGTTTGACCCAAATGCTGAAGAAATCTTTAAGAAAATAAATAAATCAATCAAATAAATAAATCAATAAATCAAAAAAATAAATCAATCAGAGATACAGACATATACAGAAGAACATCCACAGCTATAGAAAAGTACCGTGCCATGGCTGACAATATATGTATTTATTTATTCCAGAGCGTATATATGATCAGAAAGAGGAACAAGGTTTAAAATAGATATGACTGCCTTCTGTTTGCATCTTGCCTCACCAAATATAAAAATTAAGATTTTTAAGGTGTAGAGTGTGATGTTTTCAATTTTCATGGAAAGGTATTGCAACTGCATAACTTCTTTCAAGAATATGTTTTCTTAAAATGGAAGATACATAATTGTGAAAATAGAAATTAATTCACACTTTGGATTGCATTACCATTGGCTAAGCTCAAATTATTTTATTAAGGCTGAGTGAGCAAAGAGAGAATCAGACTAACTGGATATAAAGCATGACAGAGAAGAATTTTTTTTTAAGTGGAAAGAAAAAGAATGAGGTAAAATCTTAGTGTTAGCAACTTTCTCTGTCAACATCCTCCAGAAAAAGCAGACTGAAATGTTGGATCATCTTCAGGTGAATTGCATCACTTCTCAGCTGCTGCTAAAGTGAGGATATAAATCAAATATTATCTACATTTCAAGTTGTAAAAGATGATGCATAAAGAATTTATAAAGTGAAATACTTTGTAAATATGGCTGGGTTAGTCAATATTAACAGATTCGCTCATTAAGAATTCTTTCTTTAGGATTTTTTCCTGAATTTTTTTTAAAAAAGATAAAAAGAGAAAACAACAACAACAAACATTCAGACATCATTGGATCTTTTAGAAATAACCAGGCTGTTTGCTTCTACAAATTTTACTGTAAATTTCACACAAGAGTTGCAGTATTTCTCAATTTGTGTTAGATAAAACACCCAGGGAAAGAACAGTCTTCTGTTCTATTATTGAATTTTAGGTTCTTGCAGAAAAGCAAAGCAGTAATGATAGAGTAGAGATGACTGATGTGTTTTGGATAATCATTTATTCATTTAAAAATACCAGCCAAAAATGGAGGGCTTTAAGAAAGCCAGAACTATCTGTGAAGTTGGATTATCCAGCAAGGTTTAACAAAAATTAGCAAAATGTGACATATATGGTGAAAATTTGTTTTAGTATTTCTGAAACATTTGTTTTTCACACACTAGTACTAAAAACCAAGGAAATGAAGATGAGATGCGTCAATTAATCCTCTGATGACAAATGGCAGGGAAGAATTTGTAGAAAGTCTCCAAGGAAACCACTAGTGGAAGCAAAAAACAGAGGCTAACTCATAGTGTCACAGACCAGTTGCTGCTAGTTAGACTATAGAAAATATCGCTGCATTTCTTCAAGGCTTAAATTTTTCTTTAATATAATCTGTAAGAAAAATATGTTTGATGTGTCTTAGTAGATGACAAGGCTGGAAAAAAAAAAAAAAAAAAAAAAAAAAAAAAAACCAAACAGCTTGTAAAAAGGACAGGTATATACTGCTAAGTGTGCCAAACAAGAACCAAATATTGTGGTTTTATCTTCTAATTGAGAATGAATTGGACTCCAAATAGCAAAGACATAGGAAATCCAAACCCAGGTACGTTTTACATGTACATAAACTTACATGTCTTGTAACTTTTGCCAACTACTGATTCATGAGAAACCCACATTTATTTGCTATTAGAATATGCAATACACTTCAAAATCGTTTGTTCTACTAACAGGTGTCACACTAGAACTGTGTTTTTTGTTTTTTTTTTCTGGAAACATGCAATTTAGATCAAACTTTCAAATTTACTTTCTTTATAAAAAATATTCAGGCAGAATTTTTAGTCAAAGCCCAAAGAAGACAGGCCTGAGAATCAGCTGAATTGACATTGAAGTTGCCACTTGTGAGATTCATGTTCAAGTTCACAGAATCACAAAATGGTTTGTGCTGTGATTATTATTACTCACATATTTTTCTTTTCACACAAAAGGATATGTACAGTTAATTTTTTTTCATTCACATCTTATTCTTAATCACAAAATAACTTACATAGTGCAATGGCTGTAGTAGGGTAAGTTGAAAAGACAATGAAGATTGATCCTGTAGCCTGAAGGTAAGGTGCTCAAGGGATTCAAGTAAATCTGAAGCACTCTTCTTCATATTTCTTTCCAAGAAAACATAAGAAAAAGTCTTCATTTGAAAGTCAGATCGACGACAGTGCTAGAAAAAAATATTAGCTAGTGCCTTTTTTTTCTTTTTTTCTGCACTCTAGATTCTATACAATAGTTATAGTAAAATAGTGCTTCAGAAATAGAGGAATGTGCATGTAAACTCAAAAGCATCTTTTAATCATTTTTTTTTTCCATTTCCCCCAGCAGTCCAAAAGTTTTTTTTTTTTCTTTTCTAAATTCTCCACATAAAATGAGCCTGACATTGAATGATGAAGTATTTAAATTGCCAGCCAAATAACCAAAAATGTGTTAAACAGATCAGAAAACATTCATGTGATATTTCAGATCCTACTCAAAAAAATACATATGTATCTTAACATCAGTATAAGGAAACACTTCACTTTTTCATTCAGTGCTGCTGTGTGGTTTATTTTTTATGACATACATTTCACTTTATGTGGACTAGTTACAACACTGCCTGTAAAAGAAATCAATCTCCTCAATGAAGAGGGGGCAATTTTTTCATCTCCAGTGTGACAGGAAAGGGTACTGCAAAATGAATTACTGGAGTAAAGATGTGAGGATTACTTCTATGTACTTGCTGACAGTTCTTCCCAAATATCCTTTGACACAGCTTCACTGGGAACAGACTCATGCTTTACAGAAAAGGTACCTACTGAGGAACAACAGTCTGTGTAAAAGATCTTTCAGAGTAACCTGAACCAAAGCTGTAGTAATATTCATCCTACTGTTACATAAAGTTTGCTCTGCCTCTAGCTCCATGGCTCCAATGAAGTGAGGAAAGCATAATGCTTCTATATATGCAGTTATTTAAATAAGCAGTTTTCTTCCTTTTTTTTTTTTTTTTTCTTTCCCCTGAAGCAAAGACATTCCAGAACTCTGATTCAGCGACTGTGATGTTGGGATAGGGATGTGGGGCTAAATACAAATGCCAACAAGAAATCTTCAGGGTGAGAATAAGAACTCTGAACTGCAGGGTACTGAGGGTGTCATCTTCAGATATATCCAAAATTTGTAAAACCTGAACCTTTCATGCAAACTACACATTACTCCCTATAATATAATTCACATCTTTGTCCACTCCGCTGTTGAAAACTAGGATCACTGGTAATTCTGGTAATTCTCTATGGTATTTTTGTACACGATTGCTCCTCTACCTGTGTTATCAGAGAGAAATGCAGCAGTCTTCTTTCAAGTATGCATGTAAATACCTGCATAAACACATACACATGCATGTTTCTCATATTATTCCTTGAGTAACTGAAGTGCTCTGGCATAATAGATGAGAGCATTAGGGAGAATCTTGGTATCATTTAATAGAAATCTTTGTATGTTCCATTTATATTGCTTTATCTAACTTATTTCATTAATTCATGAGGGACAGTTCTGTTGTAAGAGTTGATAACACAAAGAATGAGAGAGAAGTACCCCTGAGTAAAAATCTTATTAACAGCTCTTCAGTGAATTTAATTCTTTCTGGAATACAGCCACTTTTTGGCATGCTGGCTCTCACAGTATTTATACAAGTAGTTGCCATGTGTTAACACCGTCAGAATAACCCTAATTGGCTGAGCAGTTTGGAAGCAGTTCCATTATGGCCTAACCTGAGCTCACACTGATTAAGGAAATGAGAAAAGACAAAGTAAACTTGATATCAGTGGTATTGATAAGAAGGGACACATAGCATTTCCCCACTCCTTGAATAAATAGTGTTTTTTTATTCTTCTCTCTCTGGCACATTCTAAGCCTGGAGATTCCTGCTTAATATCGGTAAAATTTAATTTAAAGTAAAATAAAAGTCTTAATATAAATAATTAATAAGGAAATTCTCGATGTCATTTTAATGAGTCATCCAGTAAAAACAACATACATGTAGGAGGATTGAGAAGCATTTGTGTAGACTTCTAGATGCAAAGAGCTAATTTTACACAGGAAGCACTTCTGGTCAGGTATTTTCATAACTCTAGTAAAACCAAGGAGATTAGAGTCATTTCCATTTAAAAGGGATTATTTCTGTAGTAATTCTTAGTCCAGTCTGACATGATAACTGTAAATTCTAACTTCCTTTATTTCTGGTGGTAACAAATTCCATGCATGATAAAACAACTGTGTATGATCATGGGCTAAGACAGTTCCTTATCCTAAAATTCTGCTGACTGGTTTAGTGTGACCTTGTGTTTATATACTTAAATTATGTTTACATTGTGATTTCTCTATTGTAAGCATAGGTGCTCTTGTCCTTGAATTTCTTATATTCGTTCAAATCCTGTGGAGCTGTGACCTGAAAAGTGACTTAATAAATAAATAAATAAATAAATAAATTAAATGTCTCAAGCTGATGATAAACTGCATATAAATTTATTTTGGTATTAACCATTATAAAAACAAGGAACCTTCTTCATTTGGTTAAAGGCAGAATGGCTTTCTTTCTCAGTAAGTTAATTATCAGATATTTTAATAAAATATCACCTTTAGTCTTAATTATTTTTATTATTATTATTATATATATATTTTTTTTTTAAGCGGATTCTATCTAATACTCTTTAAAATGTTTATGCAAGCTTTGGGTCAAATTATGTCATACAGTGAGCAGAAACATTTCTGTGATGCACTGTTCTTGATGTGAACTGACTGCAAAAATAAAACCGAATTTGTGATGCTGGCTTTTAGTTATCCTTCCTAAGTGTGAAGGCCATTACAAAACTTGAGGCTACAAATAAAAGATTTGGTGATTTGGTGAAAACATTAAATGAACTGCAATTCTTCATATTTGATGCAGTTCTATTTTTTCAGAGAGAAGAATCAATTTATATCTACAGTTCAATATAGCTGTTGGGTTCAACTTCTTACTGTGTATGTGGAATTTATTATAGATTTGTTTTAACTGTTAAACATGTCCAGAGATTTACATTATGATGTAATTCAGTTGTTGTCATATATCTCGAACATGCTATTTCCCAAAATGAAACAGCTTTTAAAAGTGCAATTAGTAATGAGGAGAACATGTTGAATTACTAATGGATCCTTTTTCTAAGCAATATTCAAGGTCAAAATGTCATTAGAATGCACTTGCAACTCTTCATGGCAGTAGAAGCTGGTATGTGTGGGTAGTGACTGTGAATAACAGTAAATTATTGTTAAATATTATATATATTTGGGTTTATCTGTACACGTATATATGCATGGATAATTTATTCAAAAAATCTGTCAACATTAATTAGATAAATTATTGGATACAATTTACTTGGCAGATTTGAGTGACAGCTCAGTCCTGTAAAGAAGATCAGGTGAAGCAGTAACTGGTACACTACAGTGAAGATTTAAATTCTGTCTCTCAGAAAAAGCTGAGCCAAATAATTTGACTAAGACGTATTGTCTAGGAAGGCATTAAATTTAAATACGAAGATATAAAAAAAATGAAGTCTTAAATGTTCCCATGGATTTTTATGTCAATGATCAGCATCTGTAAGTGGGAAAGGTCTATATATAATGGAATAGATGAATATAATGGAGTACAGTGAAGGCTTCTAGGTAAATCAGAAGGTACCCGGTTCTTATCCAAAGATGTATTTAATTGACAAAACCCTCATGTTATAACTATTTGCCTTTTTTTTTTTTTTTTTTTTTACCATTAAGAATACTTGATACTGTGGGTCTAAGAGTATACCTCTGAGCACAGAATGAATAGTAAAAGACAGCACTTGACCCAAAGTGGAAGGGTCTGAAAGAGCTCACTATCTGAAACTTCAGTTGAGAAACTGAAGTAACAATAATGAAGAACTAAGGAAAAATCAACTCATTCAATCAGCTGAAAGGGAAATAATTTGAGAGAGCATTCACTGGAAAGAAATCATTACAAAACAATATTGTCTAGAAGAAATTTCAAATTCAGACATGCATAGACCAGACTTACTGATCTCAGTAAGAATCGTCTGAGTATTGCAAAGGGCAGAGTTCATCTTTAATAACTTACACAGAAGTTCTTGGTGATGCTTTGTATGTTGTACAAAGCTTACATTATTCTCGGGTTAACAAAAATAACAGACAAGATTTTTACACACATTCCCATCCTCCTTGGCTTTTTGCCATTATGCCCATTACTGGAACAAATTGTCCAATCTTCTTTGTAAGGATGAGGTCATGTCTTGTCATAAGGTTTGGGGGCTAATTTCCAGAGTGAAACAGAAATGTATAGCTCACTTAAGGAATGCTCCAAAGTCTACTGAAATCAGAAAGACTATTTAATAAATGCTGGATCAAGACCTGTACCTTGTACCAGTTAAAAAAGCAGAGATGCACCCTTTTAGCCCTATTGTTAAAAGCAGAATCAAATGTCTTACTTACTGAATTATTGCAAATAAAGAACATAAGGTGATTCATAAGGAAAACAGAAATCAGAACAGCAAATATTTCCTAATTTTATGATAAGGGCTAAAGTATTATGTTTTGCCCTGCATAAAGCCATCTATACTTGCTAACATTCAAAATGCTTTCAAGTCTTCTAATGAAAAATAAATAAATAAATAAATAAAAACCTTCAGGATCCAATGTATTGAATACAGGAAAGGTTGAAAGTCACAGAATTGCAGACATCACTTAACACCCTCCCTTTACATATTTAATAGCATTGATAGGCTCCCCCAACACTATGACCATGTAAGAAGTCAGTCTCTCTCCACTTGTAAGTTCTCTTTAAATACTGAAAGGTAGCAATGAAGTAACCCAGATAGGGGTGTCAGAAGGGCAGAGTAGAGGACAGTCACCTTCCTTTCCCTGCTGGCCACCCCTCTTCTGTGGTATCCAAGGATACATTTGACCTTCATGGATGCAAACTCATAATGCTGGCTTATCTCCATCTTTTCACCAACCAGGATACTTATTAATTTAAAATATATATAAATATATAGTTACAATTAAAATATTAACGAGTGTATAATTGCAAAAAAAAATAGATATCCACAATGTATTTATAAGTGTAAATAATATTTTTCTCATTTCCATACACTGAGCATTATGTCAAGAGAAACGGCTGTCATGAGATTGAGATCCTATGTTTTCCAGTTGCACAGAGGGAATTGCTATCTTAATGCTACATTTGACATACTAGGCAGACCAAAATGGACAAGAGCACACAGTTAAATTATTCTTCTAGGAAGGAGTACGCACACAGATCAGATCTCAGAGAAGAGCTTCAGGTCAAAACCCTTAGCCTGCATGCAAAATATAAAGCTCTGCTTTTTCTGTGATGCTACTTTGCACTTGCACTCAGGGCAGGATTTATGAGAAAACGACAGTCTTTCAAAGGTTCAGCCTTACTTTTTAGGTTTCTTTCCTTTGGCATTCTGCTATAAAAAACATAACCCTGAAAAGGCTTTCCCTTCTGGTGAAGAGGATGAAAGACATTTTTCTCCTGGAATGACTGGATTCCCCACAAAATAATAAAAAGTAGAAGAAATCAATTATATCTAGAAAGAACAAGTAAAAATATTTGAATTCTAGGAGTGTTAATATTCATTTCATCATTTTTGTTTGCAAATAATTACTTATGAACTTTGACACAGCAGAAGTTGGAAGAAAATCAGTATTTATTTCTAGTCTATAAAGCGCTCTGTTGGATATGATAATAGATCTAGAGAAATAGTTTTGTCCATAGTTTTGTGAGATGTTCAACATTTTCATGTTATGAATACAAATCTCACTGGGTACATTAAGTGAGACAAACATCAGCTGATTTAATTTATATTCAGCTAAGTCTAAAAAGAAAAAGAAAAGAAAAAGGGAAAGAGAATAAAATCAGATGTCTGCTTCTTAAGCCTTGTGATAACCAAGAGGTGTAATAATTCCAGAAAAAAATAGAAAATACTAGGGAAACTGCATTTGCTATTTACTATGCTTTTACAGACCACCACTCCATTTGTCCTTCATCTCACAAAAAATAATTGCGAAGGTGAAAGATACAGTTTCTTTAACTGAGTAACTTCCTTGGTAGGATGTTTAATATCCTTAGTAGGACATGCTTAATGATTCTTTTCCACAGATATCATAGTCATCTATTTGTCATATTTCAATGATATCTGAATTGTGCCACAGAATATGAATGACTTACTTCAACTTCTGGTGTGGGGGAATTCCCAGTATCATCATTAATGTAAGAAGTGCATTCCCAAAAACATCTGCCTGACTATGTCTACCTGCATTTAATGGAAAAATGATGTTATTTTCTCCCAGACTTTTCATGTGAACCTATGAGTAGTCAAGAAATTTCCAGAACTCTTGGTCATAACAATCAATAACTATAATAAAACTGATTAAATCTTTCAAAAACAACTTTCCCACATGGGTATATCCAGGAACAACAATCATCTGTACTCTTTATTTCCAGTAACAAAGTCCAAAGTAGTACTAGCAACTACTGTTCTAGCTTTAATGGTAAATTATCCTACCTCTCTGTGGAGCAACCAAAGAGTAGTTTATGCTTTTAGACATAACTGTGATTAATTCAAGTAATAATAGTCTACTGTCTTTCTATAAAAAAATAATTTAAAAAAAAGCGAAGAACAAGTAACATTTTATCTTTGTACATAAAGCAGTGCTTTCTAAATGTATCATCCAATATAAATATATATAAATATTTTTTTTTTACCCCAGTGCTTAGTGATTCAGTCATCATCAACATTTCTAGCAGTATTTTCACATTTCTTCAGCATTGAGCTAATTTTAGGACTAAATAATTTTTCCATTAAAACAACTTCTTATTGCAATTCTGACTATCTAGGAGTTAACAACTGTTTGAGAGATACCAAATTCACTTTCTGATAAATCTGGAAGTACTAATTTCTGCTCTGAATTTTTTGGTCATGAACACATATATACATACATGCATTACATACATACATACATACATACATTCATGCATTGTAACATTACACTTCCACACTGCCAAGAAAACATAGCAACAGGAAAGGAACGTACAATTTACTTTTATTTCAGATGGTAATTTTAAGGTTCTTTTTTTATAGGTTAGATTTGAAAAATCTTGAAGTAGCACTAATGCAATATTTCACAGCAGAAATAAAACTAGAAATTATTTAAAAGTTTTCTGAAATTAAAACCCATATACGCATATGTAATTATTGGCATACCAATATTAGTTGACTTTCCAGTGAAAGGGCAGGTAAAACTGCTGAGGGTAGCTTTTAAATATGCTCTGATCATCTGTGAAGGTTCCATCTGAACATGCACTATTAATTCTGCTATTCAATAAAAATGAGAATAATTACTATAGCAGCTGCAGAAACACATATGGTACAGAGTATGTTGCTTTTAAGAGACAGAAGAGTTTCTTGCAGAAATTAATTATTCTGCATTGGTTTTGAGTTGATTTACAGTACTCTCATATATAAGAAAAAAATCACTTTTACATTTTTTAATTTAATTTAATTTAATTTTAATTTTTGTCAGCAGACCTTGTTTTCTGTTTCTGACTATATTTGTGTATTAATAGGTCTGGCTTCATTGCAATTACTATTAAATTTTATTGATGAGGATCTGTTTTTCAGGTCTTTAAGAGTCTGAAGAAAGAGAGATCAAGATTAATTCTTCCCCAAAACAGCAAAATCCAAACTTCTGCCTTGAGAAGATCTGAAATGCCTTATCAGAAAAATATTTTCCTAATCACTGTTTTTTAAAGTCTCACTTAAGCACTGAAGCCAGAACGTTTTTGTTTTGTTTTGTTTTTCTTTTTTTTTTTTCTTTCCAAAATTTGCTCATTTTAGGTCTGGATCTCATACTGTTGAATTCACAGGAAGTCCATTTGATTCATTTGGTTCAGGGTCAAAGACTTAATCCTTACTATTACATATTTGTATATTCTTATTATCTGTGTAAATGCTAAATCTTGTTTTCGGCCTTGGTAAACTCTTGGCCTCAGTGAAACCTCAAGGAAATGATTTCCCAAAACTACTCACATGAGGAATGTACTTCCTTTTAGCAATTGTAATGTTAGTGTATTTCAGTTTCCCCAAATATCTTGTGTAGGTGAAGGGACCCTGATTTAATTTTATTCTGCACTACACTAATCTGTCTGCCTCTATGTTCAGTTCCATTTGTCCTCTTTTTTATATAAACAATTCAACTCTTTCCACTCATATGGAGGCAGAATTTTGAGTGTCTTTTCTTTCTAATGAAAGGAATGCTGAGTGAATTTGTTTTCAGTTTAATCGAACATTAGGTATCAGGACTGAACTAGTTAAAAACTTTTTTTGATGTTACACATAATTTGGTTTAAAAATGTGTTAATTTAACTATATTGGGAAAGATACTAAATGATTCTGTTGTACAGGAATGTTTTATGCCATATATGCTACCTAATATATAATAACGATTATGCAGATGAAAGACTTCAGAGAAAGGAAGCAGACAAACAAATTAAAAGGAGTTGTGGACAGATTTATACACTTTATGTATTTTAATTGTACTGACACTTTCATTTTTCTATAATTGCACTTTAATTGCATATATTTTTCTAAATTTTAAAAAGCAGTTAAAATTGCATTGTACTGGATGAAATAATTGCAGACACTTACTGCAGATGTTTTAAGCATTTCATGTGTGGAAAAAATTCATATTCTTATTACTAAAAGCATTTAAAAATTGCACTTGGGTGACTTTGCTTGCAATCAACAATGATCCTGAAGGATTGTTTGCTATTCATCAAAGAAAGCAAAGCTTAAACCTGTGAACTAAAAGTAGCTATTTGTTTTGCCTTCAGGGAGGACTTCTGAAGTTCATAACTTTTAAGAATCATATAACTTATATGTCTCCATCTTAATTTAGAAGACTAACAGAAGGAATTTTTCTTCCAGATCCCTTTTGATTAGGTACATTTTCATTTAAGCTCTTTAAAGTACAATATCTACCAGTTTTTTCTATGTGGCTCATGTTTTGGATTTCTTTATAAAAAGCATCTTACAGCACATAATTTCTTGAATACATTCAACTTTGAATTTGACCTTATCTGTAACATGTCATTCTGCTGTAGTTAAATTGTAGGACCTAAGATCGCATATGATTTTATTAAACATTATCCCTTGAACAGTTTGCAATTACAACTATCTATCAGGCTGCTAATCCTTACAAGTAATTTTATTTTAGCCGTAAGAAGGCATATCAAAGGTGTATACTAATTTTATACAAGGCATTAACATTCTCCATTTGTCCTTGAAAGATTTGTCGTTGAATTTTTAAATATAAATAGACACGGTCAAAGTAAAGTAATGTAAACAAGATGAAAACAGAAAACATCATCTGTGCACGAAATCTACTGTTGTGCATCTATGGCGTTTACTGTACCATCATTATTTAAGCTAAATACCTTAATCAACTCTTTTGAAGTTCTACTTACAAGCAAGATATTACAGTATAGCTCTTCATGTTTTTTTGTTTGTTTTTTTTTTACCTTTTTTCCTTACACACACTTTCCTTTCCTTAGTTCAGCCTGTGTATGTTAGTAAGTAGATTATTTTATCTGGTCCTGCAAATGGACAAACCGTTCAGATTCTCTATTGTTCAATAGTTAACTGCTAGTAGACCACTGATAGTGAGAAGCAATTATCTGAAATTTTAGATTTTTAGATGTTTATAAAGATGGTTCAGTCTAATAAAATATATGAAGCTATTAAGTTTGTCATGGAGCAGTCATGTGTATCATAAGCAATTGGCAAAAAGGTAGCACAAAACTTAGTTGACAATTACAGCTGGATAATTATGGAATCTAGAATGTGAAGTGAGAAGCATACCTGTTTCAGTGTACAACACTAAAATTAATTTTCCATCTCCATTCTCTTTCTGGTTATGGAAATCTCTCTCTTGTCTTTAATAATGGAAATGGATAGTAGGGCACAGAGCAAATGTTCCAAATATCTACATTTTTAAAGCTGAGATATGTATGTATTACACTTTCCAGGCATAAACATAAAAGAGTAATGTGTAGTATACTCTAGCTTAATATATAATAAATAATAACAGCAGTACCATTTAGAACTTTTATAGCATTTTTCAGCTGGAAATCTTAAAGCATCTTACACAAGGGGGATAGAAAAGTAGCTCTGATATCAGAGAGTCTTTCAAACTCCCACATCATCCATTTGATGAGTGCAAAGAACACAAAATCTGAGTAATATGTTCATCCCATAGGCAAAGTTACAAGATTAAAAATGAAGTGTTGAATCTATGAAGTTATGCAAAATGGAAGGTCTAAAAGGTAGCATAGAGCTTTCCTCCAAAACGTGGAAACAAAATTCTGGGCATGCAGCTTGTCTCAGAACTTTGAATATCAGCCACACAGGTATCTCCACAGCCAGGTGAGGGAATGAGGACTGAAACTAGGGCTTAACTCCGAATGATTTGGACAAGGAATAAATCATTAAAATGATTATCTGTTTGCATATGTAGTCAAAGGAAAAATAAAGAACAAAACAACAGTAGTTTTTGCAATAGAAAGTTTTAGAAACAAAACAAAAGTTTAGTAAATAAATACTTTTTTTGTATGTGGAGTACTATTAAAAACATTAATTCTCATGCATATAATTCTCTTTTTTCCTCCAATATCTTTGTCTCTTGTAGTAAGAATAATGGACAATATCAGATTAAAAGGAAAAGACAGGAGGGAAGAAAGGGGAAATGAAAACCAAAGTGCAGCACAATGATTTATTTACACTAAAACTAAAATAGTGTCTGAAAATTAATTTAAAATTTTCACTGCATTAAGTAACAGTTGTCATGGATAATAACACATCGATCCAATACAGTACTGGACATATTCTTATGGATGCTAGCAGAGACAAATGATCATTTTATATTTCTGTTATAAATTCTTTCTGAGAATTTGTGTTCCTGGTGTTTTTGCATCCTGTCACTTAATCCTCCATCTGATGCCTACATAACTGTCTGATAGTAGTAAAAAGTCAGGAAAGGTCACCTGTAATTCCACTCTTTCTACTCTTATAAGAGAGAAAAAATATATATTCCAATATTCTAACAACTTTTGACACATTTTTATATACTTTTCTGTTGATCTCTCTTTTGAAATACTGCTAGACAGACAGCAGGTTATATAGCAATACTTCTTTGATCTCCTAAATTTAATTGGGGACACCAACAAGATCTTTCATGTTTAGAGCCCAGCAATGAGTCAGAGAGTCAAAGGCGATGTTTCACATAAAACCTGACAAATTATCTTTTTTATTTATTTTTTTTTTTAGTTTTTACTCTAAGAACAGGAAGACCAGATAATGCTTTGTTGTTTTAAAACTGCCAGTGTCTGTCTCAGATTTTTTAAAAATCACATTAGTACAAAACATGAGAACCTTCATTTCTATCCTAGAGTGAATAGTCTGAATCTTTGTCGTTGCAAGCAGAAGCTGGTAGATGTGTGTCTCTATATGCACTGAGACCTTTATACCTAATATGGGAGTAAGCTATATATTTTTTGGTTAAGTTAAATTGAAATTAATTCCTATTTCAGAAAGGCCTTTTGTGAAAATCCTTTGTTTAAAAGGCTAGGATCTGAAAATCAAGCTTTCCAAAGAATCAGTAATGTGGAATAAGTCTTTTCCCGTTCTTAGCAAGTATAAGAAACTTCATACTTTAACATTATTCTTTTTCTTCAGTTAAATATGAAATCAAAAGAGGAATTCTAGGATGAAAAATATGATGCATTTGAATTCCATGTAAAAAAATTTAGATACTATCAAACTTTCTTTTAGGATTTGATTGTCTTATATTGTCTTATATTCTTTAACTTGTAGAAAGGCGTAAGTGAAATTAAAGAACTACTTTTCATTACCACTACTTAGAATCTTGGTAGTAGATCTCTACAATGTTTTATACAGTGCTACATGCCAACAGCAAGTGAGTGATGTATGTGAAAATTAAACAAATAGATCTCATGTGCAACTGATGGATCTATGTCACATATAGAGAACTGGGAGAAAAAAAACCAAGATGTACTGTACAGTCATCTGTTCATTGTGAATATTTTTTTCTTTGTAAGTGTTCTGTTGTTACCTGAGAGCTGTTTTAAATGATTGACTGCAAAAGTGAATGGCATATATTTAAAGTGAGTGACTGATTGAATAGGTAATTAGTAAAGTCTATTTTGCTTTAGGCTTTGAGCTATTACTCTAAAATTATTTTGGCTCCACTGTATTGCTCTTCTTGCATGCAAACACAAACCATGGAACATATTTTTTAGAATAATTTTTTCAAACCAGTTAAAGGAGCATCAGAAAACCTTCTGCAATATCCTCCTTGTATTTTATTCAAAGAGTAAGCTGGCCACATTCTGCAAAAATGAAATTTTACTCTTGAAGTTGAGTGTTGTTGATTAAGCAGCTTTTCCTGTTAAAGTGAAAGGCTTAGTGGTTATTTGGGCTATCTGGAAATTGACCTTTTTTATCCAGTAATCATCAAACCTGATTGATGGGTTGTATTTTCACCTTGCCTGTTGCTAATAAGCTTCTTTGTATCTGTCCATTTAGAATGATTACATCTTTAAAGCGGGTTAATTTAAAAGGTCACCTTATCAAACATTTCGCTATTGACTAAAATCTGTAGACAGACAATTATGCTTCCTTCACATGGCTGCCTACCTGCTGTCCTGTGGCTGCCTAGAAGCTTTGGTCTGAAATGTTTAATTGCTTTTTTTTTTTTTTTTTTTTTTCTTGCAAATCACATTTTAATGGCAATATTTTCAAATATAAAATCCTGAATATCTTTGCTCTTAACTTAGATCATATTAACTTCAGTGTATACAAAGTTAGTAGGGTTTGATTTCATAACAGATGTCATGGGTGAGATACTAAACTGACAAGGAAAGAAAGATGATATGTTATAAGGCCAACTGTTCACTCATATTTTTTAATTATTAGAGGAAAAATCACCACTTATGGATATTTGATCATTAATTCAGCTAGGAAAACTATCACTGACTTCAAACAAGTCTTGGATTAAGTCCAAGAGGATTTCTTTTCACTATCTGAATATTCACCATCCTTCAAAACACTTCAAATGAAATGTAAGCCAAATCAAAATCATTCAAGAAAAAGATTGCTATTGATATAATTAGTGAGCAGTGAATTATGAGAAGTGACAACTGTCATGGATTTTGGGCTCTAGCTCAAAAGTAATTGGGAGACATAATAACCTGCTCAGTTGCTGTTTCTAGGACTGGAAAGCAGGCCTGCAAAACATGAGAGAAAGGTGAGGTTTGGCCTATAAAATTACTAGTGGACAAAGATTGTCATCTTGCATATAATAGTGATTTGTCATCATACTGGAAAACAATAAGACAATTAAAAAAAAAGAAAAAAGATTGTATTGCAAATGAAAAGTTGGAAAGTAGTTTACTTTGTTTAAAGCTTTTGATAGGTTCCAATTCTAAGTGGAAAGAGATCACTGTTTGACTTCCTTCATACACAGGATTGTTTTGTATTTGATCTCAGCCTGCCTGAAGGAATTCACTAGTGCTTGCTCCAATAGCATACACGTGGACAAATTGTGAGATACAGCTGGATGTGTTTCACTCATTACTAAGGCAAGCATGGAAAATAACCTCTCTGAGAAAATACTGTAACATTGCATAACAAATCAGTGAAGAGTGTGAAGAAATGTGAAATTTCATCTGCAATCTTGATATGCAAAATTCATCTCCCAAACTGGATTTTTTTTCCATAAACCTAATGTTCATGGCTTTATGAATTGCCAGAAGATTTAAAAATAAGTAGTTTAATTGTGTACCAAATTCTTCAAGACTTATCTGTAGAAAAATAAAATCTTAAAATCCCCACAACTTCACTGTAATGCCTGTGTGATGATTCAACAGTCGTTTCAAAAATTAAAATATCCTGATGGTTGAATTACAATTATTATTTCCAACAATCCAGAGATATTCATGGAGGATAGAGACGTGAAAAGCTCTACTAAACTTCTACATGGGAATCAAATATCTGTAGTGAGAGTAAACTGCTTATTTTGTACTTTTAAAAGAAAATTATTGTTGCACATAGGAAATCCAAATGAAATGGTGTTCACCATGTCAGTAGATTCTTGAGGCTTAATTTTATTTCATTTTGAGTTTTCCCATCTTTGACAGTAAATTACACATTTGATTTTTTAATACTTTGTTTAATACAAACTGATATGAATAAATACAAGCAGTATGCTTCATATAGAAGAAAAATATGTTAAAATAATTATTATTCAGAGATTGGGGTGTGGGGGGGAGGTGTGCAATTTGTATGCATTGAAAGACCTAGACTCAAGGCAATCAATGTACTCTGCAAATCCAGGAAAAGTTATAAAATAATTGTAACTGAAGAAGTGAAGGAAAAAAAAAATCTGTGTCAAAAGAGATTGATTCTGACCTTTTTTTAAATGAGCATTTTTTTAAAATGAGCCTCAAAATGAGGTAAAATGTACAAAACAGTGGAAGGTTTACTGATTTCTTCCACTGCAGTTCAGGGCGCTCACTACTCACAGGGAGCAGAGCCATGACACAATACCATACACATAGATAAGAAAATTCTTGAAAGGAAAATTAAACAATACAATGGGATCTCCAAATTGTGCTTGGATTTACTAAGATATAAATTATAGGTATGAGCTAACTTGCAAGGAAAATATCATTTAACTTGTTTCAGTTTGATAGGCGAACAGAAGTCTGTGTTCTTCAAATAGCTTTTCTGAGAATCTTTCAAAACTGTGAAAGCAGTTCAACAGGCAGCAGCTTTGAGGGTCACAGTCCATCACGTTCAATGATAGAAGACACAGCTGGTGTGCCAGAAATATTCCTCCTCATATACACTACCCACATTCTTCCATAAGCACAATTTAGCTCCCTGAATGCAATTACAAGCTTTTAACATATTTTACAGTATAAAATATAAATCTATAGTGTGAAACTACATACAGGATTAAATTTCCTTATTTCTTTTGAGTTTTGCATTGTTAAGTAAATTTTTATTTAAATATACAGCAAGTTAATTTTAACTGGAAGTAAAACCTAAAGGAAATCTTTCTCAGGTGCTGCAGAACTTTTCTGTAAAACTACTGTATGTTTTAATGTAGTTTCAAATTTTAAAAGGCAGTCAATATCATTTTGTCTCAGTCATTTTAATGACTCAAATTAGCAATGGAGCAGGGAGAAAGAAAATAACACACATGCACTCAGATATCATAATATACATTAGTGTCTTCTCTCTATAATAAAGTACAGACAAAATAAATTAACATGATTGAAAACTTATTGTCTTCACTCTGTGTAGTGAAACACAAAAGGAACTGTTGAAATATCTTTATATACTTCCACAAATGAAGATTTTTATGCAAAGTAGATGATGACATTTTTCAGTTTCTAATAGCATTGCAATGAATTAACTGTTAAATACTTGTGGAACTTAAATAAATGAACATCCTAAATTAATGTATCAGATATTAACTGTAGATTGGAATTCCTTGTTTTCTTGTTAAAGAAAAGATGAATTTAGCTAGCAATATTAATAAATTAATAAATTAATAAATCTCTATTACTAAATAGAAATGTTTTAGGAAGAGATTGCTTATGACTTAAAACAGCAATGTACTTATGGATTTGAAAAATCCAAATATTCTAATGGCTTGTAAATGTAGAAAACAAGGAATCCCACAATATGTTTCCTGGGGGATATTTACACTCAGTAGTTTACAGGATGAATTTAAAAACACTTTTCTCAATTGTTCCCTCCATGACATAATTTGTAATTATAAGTAAAGGTTATAAAATTTTAACTACTCTAAGTGACTGCTGCCAAGAAACACTTCAGTTTAAACAATTAAGAGGGTAGAGAAAAAGTAATAGGAAAATAAATTTATTATAGCCCTAGGGCCAGATAGAGAAAAAATGCCTGGACAGCCAGTAATTGGAGAGAAAGTGTGAGGAAGGTAACTGAAAAAAAAAAAATAATAATAAAAAATTTGTCTGATAAACTTTTTTCTTATTTCCTGTTTTGAAATTAAAATTAGTAAATCAGAAATAGTGCTGAAAGGCTTAGATCACTTGATCCAAACACTTGTATTTTTTTTTTTTCCTTCTTCAAATAAACATGGCTGAAACAATAATTTCATTTACTAAGTTGTCTCAAACTGATATGTAATAGTCAAGAAAAATATTTCACTTATATTTGAGCTGTTAAAGAAAACTCTGAATGACTTAAAAGCATGACACAACATCACAAAAAATATAATAAACTCCTGTTACATTTCAATTTAAATGCTGTTTTTTTTCCTTTAGACACCTTCTTTTCAAATGCTGTGACCTGAGCATAATTCTGGAAAAAAAAGATAAGCAGAAACAACACCAGGCTATCTGACACAAGTAGCTTTTCCATTTTAAAGGCCAGGAAGAAACAAGACTATATGTAATTACAAGAAATAAAGATGAAATTTTGATGCCTTTTTGATTGTAAATTGTAATAATAACAAAAAAAACAACAATATCTGCTGTATGAACCACTGTGGACAATGTGCTGATACAGAGTACTTAATGCAGCAGACTGAAATCATTGGGTACGTTTAGTACAAAGGAGTGAGACATCCATCTAGAAGGCAATATCTTGATGACCCTTTACTGCAACCTTAGCAAGAAAAGTCTTTATCAGGTGCTGCTTGATTGCTAATTTATGTTTCAAACTGCAGGCCATGACACAGTCATTACTTCAGAAACTTTGCAGGTGGAGACATGAGAGTTATTTATATTTACACAAATATTTACATTTACATATTTTACATACATATACTTACATTCTAATTCATATTAATAATAAATTTTATTTTAATACAGTGATAATTGGCCATAAAGAAAGCACTGTTAGTTACTGTATGGTTTATTTTAAAACTTCCTGAAATTCAAGAGAAACATGTATAAGCAAACTTTTATCTTTGTTTCTCCCTCACCCCTGCAACACATATTGGCTGACCAAGTACTGAGCACTTAAGCTAGGACAGGAAGCAGAGACCTGAATCTGGGTCATCTAGTCCCAATTACAGTAATTCACATAATTGTCACCTCAGACATTTTAGTGTCTTTCATCCTCTTGCCAGAAAGTCAATCATTGGCTTGAGAAAAGTTCTTGGCAGCAGACACTTGAACCTCCCACTCAAACTGTGCTAATCTTTCATATTTAACTCAACTGGATAAGATTACAGGAAAAAAAAAAAAAAAAAGTAACTAACTGCGTATAAACCTTCATACAGATATGGACTTAATGCATCTTTTGCATGTGTTTCCAATAACAATGTAGTATGATTTGGTGACAGCTAGACAAAAGAGCTAACTGGATACCCTTCTGAAGGATACGTAGTAACTCAAGCAGGAGTAATGTATTCACTGTGACATTTTATGATCTGAATTTTTAATATCATATTGACTTGTATGATTTAATTTTATGATGTACCATATTATATGATTATATATTTTAGAATGTATTATTCAAATATGTCTTAACTGAAAAAAAAAATAGCATGGGAAAATAATGCAAGTTGCATAATTTTGAGAAGTGAAACTATCACAAAACTTACGTATGCATTTGATGTTGCTATCCTCTTTATGCGCTCAGCTACTAAAGGTAGCAGCAGTGAGAGTTGCGTCATAGGGAAGTTCAGTACACACATGTACTATTGGTTAGTCTTCATCCCTAGATTACATTAGTTCTTTCTGCCACTGTCAATTATCAATAAGTTTAATAGCTACATCATGCATGTCCAGAAGACATTGCATCAATTTTTCCCATTACTCTGTCCTGTCTGAATGGTAATTTTTTCTTCTGGGTTTAGTTTGAGTCCATTTCTGCTTCTGACAATCGTGATTGTTTATTGCATTATATTAAATTCACTGTGACTGGGTGGGTAACAAATGGACATGCTGTAAGCTGGGGCCATAGGGGCTGGCAGTTGTCAGCTCTGTGATAAGCTAGTGCTTTATCACCAGAAACTAAAGACTACTTAAATGATACTGACTATAGTTGTAGCCATAATTTATTGGCCTCAAGTGACTACTTGCTGTATGGTACCCTGCCTTTTCTCAATTTCTTTTCTTCCATAGTTGGCATTATAAAATCTCAGCAGTTCTCTTCAACAAAATTTTTATCTCTGTAATATAAGAAAGGGAAGAAATGACACAGAGCAGAGAATTGCAGGGGCTAATAAGACATTGTGAAGTTTAATGTAAGGTCTTAGGAAAAAAAGCACCCTTCTGTCAAAACAGTAAGCATACCCATCTTTACTGACATGTTTTCCATCCTAATATTTTGTTTTTGTTTTTGTTTTTAAGATTTTAGGTAAACAAGATATTTTATTTCATTTGCATTTTGATTATAAACTTAAAAAGATTTTCCTAAGTAATTCTAAAACTGCACAAGAAATCAGTATTTTGAAAATGGTATAGGTGCCCTGCTTTCATATATGTTTACTTTCACCATTATTTTTCTGTGAATACACATAAATATTTACAGTTTTAGAATATTCTTTTGCCAAAAGGTCTTTTTCTCAAAATTATCTGTTTCTTGGGCACTAGTCAATGAGTCAATGCCTAGGTATTAGACAAGGAATGAGATCCATACAGCTAGTCACTGTGAATATGAAATGAACTGCACAGATCTGCTTCAAAAAGCTTAGTATCTAAAAACATAGGTGGAATAATGGTTATACAAATATGTCCTGTTTCAGATACATTATTTTCATCTGATTTCTGTTGGTCTGACACCAAAATTTTGCATCCATAGCATTATTCCAATATCAGTTTTAGAGACTAGTGAAATCAGGAGACCGCTGGGTACTTCACTTTTCCTCATTGCTTTTGTATGTGTTAAAGCAAGGTAGACAATATAACAAAATATAGGTGATGGAGCCAAGACAATTCCCATCCCCATTTGGGTTAATACATTATGTACACTGGAATTTAAAGCCCAGTAGACAAGGTCTGGATAGCTTTTTCACTCCAGTTAATAAGTTAGCTCTTAATGAATTCTTTATCCTGAAGTTGTTCTACCATTTTGGTCAAGCACCAGATTGCTGCTATATCTTTAGATGAATCCCATGGATTCCCACAGTATTTTGTCTACGTGTCCAATTCCTTCTGAGTGGAACACGAGTGTTCTTCAGGTCAGAAATTAACTCACATCCATATCAGAAAACATAATTTCTGAAGGCCTGCCAGGGTATCTGTCTGCATGTAGCTGATGGGAAAAACAGTGTTTAATTCATGCACACATTTATTTATTTATTAAGGTTATTACATGCCTTGGTACTCTGCTTAGGTTATGATGTCCTGAGAATGAGAATATTCCGTTACTATTGTTGTATAGTTCTTCGAACTATCAGTGTTTTAATATTGCTTTTTAATGCACAGAAAATTACCTTTTATAATCACTCTGTTTCTTTCTGCTAATACTTTCTCTCAGTAGTTGCCAGTGTTCTGTGGTCTGAAAAGGAAAGAGAAATATGTCGTGGGTTAGATTTGGTGTTCAGAACATTGGTTTCAATTATTTTATCTCCAGCATTTAAGGATCAGTGACACCCCATTTCAATATTAAAGCTTTTCCTATCAGCTACATTTTCCTTTTGATTATTACTGATTTTTAATTTATTCTCATCCACTTGTTCTTATACCTTCTGCTGATGCAGCTTCTGTTCAACTTCAGAACAAGGGGGATTATAACTTCCTTTACCCCACAGTAGCATCCTAATATTATCTTGATCCGGTCTTGCCTACCACCTCTTTTTTTTCTCAAGTTTTTTTTTAGAGTGACAGTTTTCATGTTTACTGTTTCTTGGTGAAGAGAAAGAAGAGCATTTTCAGATTGACACAACAACATATTTTCCAAGGTGTCCGAGCTTAGAAGATCTATGTCTCTGAAATTAAATTTAACAGATATTTGTCAATTTTGATTCTTCTAGGTGAAGGAGAACAGTACATTAATATACTAGAAGGTTGTGAGCCCTAAGTTTTACTATTCTATTTTTTCATGTGTATATTGCATACTTGATGAGTTTTGCAAACTTTTAATGGAAGTGGCATGTTTAAAACATGATGTAAATTGTAAAACAATGTCAACGGTTTATGGGCTGGTCCGGCCCAGTTCCGTGACCAGCAGGGCGGAGGGTTCTGCGGATCCGCGCCTCTGGGAAAGGGGAAGCAGGGGACCCCAAAATACTTGAAAACAACAGCACTGATCTGAGGTGGAACAAATGATTTTACTAAATATAGTAGAGAGAGAGAGAGAGAGAGAGTCTGTTTGAATTGTATAGACCTCACCACAATGCTGGGGTGAGAAGTGCAGTCAGTTGGGTGACTGAAGTACAGACGGCGAAGCGCAGGCGGCGAAGCGCAGATAGCAGCGAAGCGCAGACA